>JACMIF010003384.1:0-14782 GCA_014805445.1 Diplogasteroides magnus
GGACTCTATGATAATTATGGGCAGTGGCTAATATCAGGTTGGACGAAGATAATCGATGTGAAAATGGGCATACCATTACTTATGCGCCAACCTAATAGATAGTCGCGCTATTGAGAAGAATGGCGACAAATTTACTGGTGTATCTAAAACGGTAATTTTATGCGAGAAAGTTCATTTCTCATTCGTCTAATTCCCTCATAGCGGTTGTCCATCATATGAGAGAGACAACCGCTCTTCGGAGATTAGACGAATGAGAAATGAACTTTCCTCGCATAAAATTACCGTTTTAGAAACACTAAAATTTACCGATTTAAAACGCCTAGTTATTGCTGCATACCATCATTGTCTCACTTTGCAGCTACAAACAGTGAATCCTGAGAGCTTAAAAACATCACTTCCGCCGCTGATCACTACCGATTTGGACACAATCATCAAAGAGTTCTATGGTCAGTTTCCGTTTTGTTCAGCCAATTTATTTTTACTCCAGAAAAGTCCAAACTTAACGAGGCGCATATTTGTGCAACAAAGAAAATGAAGAAGCGAATCAAGTCAATTTTGAAGGAGAGGTTTCCGGATTGGGATGTCGAATTATCAGTACGTTACAACTTGTTTTTCGTAAAGAAATCTTTTAAGGTATACGGTTCGTTAGCAAATGGATTTGGTTCATCGCATTCCGATATGGATATGAGTATCATATTCCACCAGAATAAATCAGGTCAAACGATCGTGGTATTGTCGTTCATTTGACTCAAGCATGCAGCACTTATTCTAGGGCTTGGATTATAAGTTGTGGCAGCAAATTGTCTTGGCATTGAATAAGGATGTCCGTATGAAGGCTCATCCGGTCTGGGCTAAGGTTTGTTTGGTTAAATGGAAATCACGAAAGCTACATGGAGAGTGAGTGATAATTATTAAAATTTAGGGATTTAAATTTTCAGCCTATCCTACAATAATCAGGACGCATTGCTCAACACAGAGCTGCTTCGGCGGTATTGTGATTGGGATAGTAGATTGCCTCAATTGGGTAGCTTCTGCTTGCCGGAGTCATCAGACTGCAGTTTATGGTTTCAGGAGTGTATATCAAGGAATGGGCCAGGTACTGTGGCATTGGTGGAAACGCTGCAGAGGGAGGATTGTCATCTTACACTTGGATTATTCTCGTTATTCATTTTCTGCAACGAACAAGCCCTCCAATTCTGCCATTCTTACAAGAAGTGCAGAAATGGCAAAATATTATGTTAATTTTATGTTGCAGAAGCCATATCCGGATGACATTCCCGAATCCGAGAGAAACCAATTCTTCTACGCTGGCCCTGTCGACGTAAGACTGTTTTTTCCACAATTCTCACTCTTTTTTGTACTCAATCCGAGGAAAAAACAACCCATAGATATTTTCAACGTTATCAAAAACGTAGATAGTGTTTCCACGATATTGGGCACAAGGTTACTGAAATTTATTTGAAAATTGAAAATCTGTTTAAAAAACCGTCAAGTTCAACTGAGTAACACATGAAGCCTTGTACATTGTTTATTTGTTACAAACGGTTCAATGAGTAGTGTATTTCATGATATAGCGTACCTCACTCTTGTTTCTTCATCGTTAATGAATTTCTAGAGCAATCAACTGCAAGCTTGGCTGCAAACGCTAACGTGAATACTAAAAGAGAGAGCAAAGACAAGAATGATGTCAATGCAGAAGTATTGAATGATGGACAAATGTCTCCCATGAAGATGAAGTTGAGTGAGCGGATCGTGTTTGGCAAGGAATTCCATGTGTCTCACGAAGAGCTGAAGGGAATGTTGACGAGTGCGTAGTGCCTTGCACGTTTACGCAGCTGGCCTTAGCACCTGTCGGCCGAGGCGAAACATCTCGAATACAGAAATACTTTGCCTTTACTTTTACCCCCTCTCATTATCCCATTCCTCTCTTCCCTAACTCACCTCTTTCACAGCAATCGGCCTGTCTCTCACTGTGAAGTGCATTTCTCATTCGTCCTATTTTCGCTGAACGATTTACACTAGGCTTCATAGACAACATCTCCGATGGAATCAGACTAATGAGAAATGCACACTACTACCAATTGGTATCCTTAGTACAAATCCTTAGTACTTAGTTAGTGAGGGCGTGGCAAAATACGGGTGTCGGAAAAATACTCCTTCATCGTCTGGTATTTGTAATTAGGGAGGAATTGGGAGGATTGGCATGGAAAGGAGAACGGAATGCGACATCATATTATGTGCCATGGAAACACCTTCGCTTTTCCGCAGCAAACTTCTCGCAACAAATCGATTATAGTCAAGCATCATTCTCGATTTAATTCATGTTCAGAATTTAATCGAGAAGCGCATTTCTGTGAGCTTTGAGCGACAACCGCTCTAAAAATTATTTGAAATTGGTGTTTTCAATCAGATAATATATTCTTCAGTCAGATCCAAACTCATGACGATCACTTCATCTTCTCTCTTCTCTAGCTGGAATGACACCATTGCATGTTGTTTGGAGGTTCAATTGTCACTCAGACTCATAGAGGCTCGTGAATTCTTTGGCAACATTTAATCACGAAAATGGTACAGCTGCTAATAATCGTGGCTGCATGTTTGTGCTTCATCTTTTACGCCTTCATTCTTCTTAGAGTCGAGGTTCGCCATCGTTCTCTTTCTACTCAACTTTTTCCACAGGTCCTCCCTCCAAGTCTCCGAATCATGCTAATCAAAATGGCCTTTTTTGATGTGATGATAATGGCCCTGCAACTGTATCAGGTAACAATATGCTAGCAGGTCATCTATTTCAGAATCTTTCAGATGGCTGACTTTTCCGGAGCATTTCTGAACAATTTTGGCTTTCGTGAACTGAAGAATTCAGGTCGGTATGACGTCCTTTATTTGTAAATGCGTTACTCATCCCAATGCACTCTTCATTTCTTCAGTTGTGTATATGTTGTCGTGCTCGGTGATATCACTGCAAATCGAACGGGTTTACGTCCTTTTGTTAACGAAGAAAAACCTTGCAAAGGGCAGGGCAATAGCCATCTGCTTGCTTTGCTGTGATGTATTCAGCTTTTCCAAAATCAATTTTCGCTCTTTATTCAGGTTCTCTTTGGAGTTACTATAGCCGTAATGGCGCATTTTGGTGAGCTTTATCTGTAACAATACATATGATTATTATTGGCAGTTTGTCCACGTCATGGGTTATGTTTCGAGACCATTATTTATTTGAGGAAATATGTTCTGTGAAACATAACCCATAAATTAGTCAAAATGTCAACCATGATATATATTTATGATCTGTAAACGACACCCTTTCAGACCTGCTCCCGTTGTTCATGTTCACAGTTCTTGATATATCGGCATTTGGAATAGCAATTATTGTGAATCTTCACATCTTGTCTTATCCTCTCTATCTCACAATTTAGTTGCTCAAAATTTTATCATTCAAAACCGCCGCCATGAAAAGAAATGTTATTCAAGAACGATACACGACCACGGGAGAACAAAATGTTGTTTTTGACATGACTTTTCGAACTCAAAAAACGTTATTTTCACTACTGTGGCCGTTTTTCAAAAGATATATTGTCCTCCTTTTGGAATTTTAGTACCCCATCACTTTCATGCAAACTGGGAGAAGCACAAGGTCCTAGCTGCACGCAGAAAAGTTTTCGGGTTTTTCCACTATTTCAGCCGTATCTCCGCGAATATTGAGAGATGTGCACTGAGAAAATTCATCGTTATCGGACGTTCAGCTGGCTAAATTTTGTCTGTTGACACCTTCGAGCTAGCTCTACTCGCTGAGCTAGGACGAATGAAAGAGTGCCGAAAATGGGTCAAAAACGCGCGAGTTCGAAAAATCGACCAACTTTGAAAAATCACGCCGCTGCTCTTTTTCACGGCAGAAGATCATGATGGCGGCAACGAATGAGATCTTTAGTGGGGAGTCTATGATAATTATGTGAAAAAAATAGATTTCTATCATGAGTTTGAACGGAGATATCGATGTGAAGGGCAGACATGCCATTACTTATGGCTCAACCTAATATTTCTACGGGATTTTTCTCTCCAATTTCCCCACTTTCTCGTCGTCAGAGCGGTATACTCTCACTACGAGAGAGTTAGGGAATTGGAGAGAAAAATCCCGTGGGAATGCAAATCGGTATCTCCCTTCGCGGCTTCATTAAGCATATGACTCCGCATAAAAATTAAATGTTACAACCAATGATATGAATCATCTTGGTTTGAATAAAACATTCTACTTATGCCAGTCATTATGAAATACACCCTCATGCAGGCCATATCAGCCATGCTAGTGCCTCTCCTATTCCATCCAATATTGAAGAAAAAGCTCCAAAGATGGGTGTCTAGTATAAAAGGAAAATCTATCAACGTCTCGGCTTTAACCACTACATCAAAACCAAGTACCGATTGTTTTGGTCCAGACATTTCAGAAAAAATATGACTGTGTGAAATGATGATGTTTTTGAATTTTTTGACATAGAATTGGATTTTCAGTCGTCATCAACTCATATGGAAAGCAATTGTCGTTTGACCCCCGCGCAGAAGAAGAAATCTACTTTTCTGCATACAGTTCTGCTTGGAAATGATTATGATTGTAATTCTCAAGATCCTCGATTGTTTTGAAGTTATTTTCTTCATTTGTTATTCTTGTAGTTGTTTTTCTTCAACAAACAGTGAAGATTGTATTTAAGAGGATGCCGTTGTGAATATAGCGGATGTTAACCATAAAGAAAATGCGCTATCAAAGAATGAAGACTGGTGATTCGCGTCAGAAGAGGCAAAAGGCGCATTCGCGGGAGCATATTTCAAACTTCCCAAATGTCTGATTCCGAAATGTCTGGTTCCAATTCGTGAAAAAATGGGTAGCACTAACTCGTAAAAGTTTGATGCAGTTGGTTTAAGTTGTTTCAAACTTCCCAAATGTCTGATTCCCGGGAGTTCACTTCCCGAAAATTTGGGGAGATATGATCCAAGTTTAGGCGAGATATTGAATTACTTCCCAAATGTCCACTTCCAAAAAGTCACTTCTCAAATGCATACCAAATGAAACTTCTCAAACACTACACTTTATTCTTGTTTCTGCCTCGTAAATGAATTTCTAACACAATCAAATGCAAGTTTGGCTGCAAACGCTAGAACCAATACTAAAAGAAAGACAACAGCAACAACGACAAGAATGATGTCAATGCAGAAGTATTGAATGGTGGACAAATGTCTTCCATGATGATGAAGTTGAGTGAGAGGACCGTGTTTGGCAAGGAATTCCATGTGTCTCACGAAGAGCTGAAGGGAATGCGGTTTGGATTTCCCCATATAGGCATCGACTTTTGGAAAGCATTTGCATTTTCTCTGTCTGTGCTCTTATGCGATCGGTTGTCTATGATTCGTCATACTGGTCAAGTGGTCAGACATAAAAGAAGGAAATTCGTTCTAAATGTCGGTTCCTAGTCCCCTCATCCCTTTCCTCGTCTTCTCTTCCCTCACCTCCTTCACTGCAATCGGCCTGTCTCTCACTGTTTCCGCCACTCGTTCAGCGTTCTCTCGATATCGGAAAGGCAATAGAGATAACCATGGAACGGTCAAAGTACACACTTTTGATTATTGTTCAACATCTCCTCGAGCGCTCGTTCCAATGGGCCTTCTGATTGGAGGTCGGACTTATCTGCAAAGTATCAACTTTTCGTTGAAAGGCGCGTATTGTCGAATACCGAGAAGAATGCCGACGTTGCTTCTCTTGACTGCTTGTGCATTTCTGGTCTGATCAGCAGAGATTGGAATTACAAGGAGAGGAACCCCTGAATAGGCAATGGGAAATGAGATAAGCAGCGGAAGACAATTACAACATGGACATTTGCACCATAATGGTGATGTGGACAGATGCACCATCGTTTGCATCTGTCGTTCTCACAGCGCAATCGACCAATTCAAACCCAATGGCGCAAATGTCCCCGGCACAGTTGTTCTTCACCCGATAAGGGAAAAGGACCTGCTGTGATGGCCTCCATTGTACTTCCCTGTCCACAATGAGTGATGAAGAGAGACAAACGACGGTCATCTGATACATATTGTGTGTCCCTCGATATTGCAAAGGCACAATCCAGTAGGGTGGGGTCACTCGAGCCTTTAGCAGAACGACACTACATTTCGCGTCTGCGTCTTTCATTTTCCTTCGTCTTGCGCGGTCGTTTCTCCATTACGTTCGACGACTCCTTGGATCCTTTTAGCAAAACGACCGCGCAAGACGAAAACAAATGAAAGACGCAGATACTAACAATAAGCGGAGTGCTGATGTCTGCGTCTTTCATTTCCCTTCGTATTGTGTGGTCGTTTTGCTAAAAGGATCGAAGGGGTCTTCGAACGTAATGGAAAAACGACCGCGCAAGACGAAGGAAAATGAAAGACACAGACACGAAATGTAGTGTCGTTTTGCTAAAGGTTCGAGTGACCCCACCCTACAATCCAGTGTCAAGTTGCTGATTGGAGGAAGTACATTCTTCGTGTCGCATTCTTGTCGACGCGGTTGTCTATGGCGGCAAGAGACCACCCCCCTCGGAGTACGAGACACATTGAATGTACTTCTCCCGATCAAAAACTCAACACTGCATAGCGACATTGAGGAACACTCACGAAGAAGATTCGTTTGTGGCATCCACGTTGTTTCTATGATATTATAAACATTCCCTGATACTTTATGCTCTGGCTTCTAAATGTAATGCCTACATGTTAGAGTTACTCATAGATTTGGATCAAACCTCATATTTCCAGATGAATGTCACGTTTGGGAATTTGGCAAAGGTGTTTCTAATGGTGTTCTTGTACTCGATGGGCATGAGGTGAGCCTTTGCGAATGTCCCAAAGGAGAGTAGAACAGTGTGAGGACGGAGTGAAAGGATCGCGGACCATTCCTGAAGGTATCAAATAAATTTCCGAATATATTGAACAAATACTTCGTCCAATTTGCCATGACCGTTTGAAACCACGATTCCACCAATATCCACAATTCTAAAGGCTGATGGAGTGGGAAAATCGACAAGGGGCTCGGAATTCTTGAAAACGAGAGATGCATTGCCGATAATTTCCTGAATGGCAAACAATAAGAAATGATGAAATGCGACCTTAACTCGAAGAGCAGGAAATCCTGGATTGAGTTGGTCAAATATCTGTTGGTATGGAAGGGTTACAGTTTCTTTAAAGCGATATGTCATCAAATAATTGAATGCATTCCGAAATCGTTGGTACAAAGACATGACATCTCCGTGCTCTGCTCCGACAGCTGTGTTCATTGAGTGATGAAGATCATTTCTATCTAACGAACTTGGCACATATGAAGGTGGATTGAAGACATGAGTAACGTATATTTCATCGATATGTGAGAGAGATTCAGTCACGGCAGTTTTGCTGATGTTGAGCATGTGGAAAATGCCTGAAACCAAATTTCAAAGCTATTGAGCTTCATTGAAGATACCGAAGCCACATATGTCGACGGTTTCTGCGTAGGCTGCGTCGAAATTTTGTTCTCGTAACATTTCAATAAGCCCGGGATAGTTAACAGTTGCTAAAAAGAACCTATAAATTGAGCGATTGTGTCCACTAGGCTTTTGGAACGAATTTGCATCTTTTTTCGTCTGACGGCATTGACAATTAGTTGTCTCTGACGACTGATAGACAACAGCCCGTAAGAGAATAAATAAGGAAAACGCAAATGTCAAAAGTCGTATCCACTCACCGTTGCACTGTGCAGACCACCCTTGAAACATACGAAGGAAACCCTGCGGTAAGCATTTAGCGAACAAAGCTCAATAATGACCATACCTCATAGAGAGCCATTTGGTTTTCAGTTCTCCATACGCTGTGAATCATTCCGTTTGGTCCGTTGTGCCATTCTTCTATTTCTTTGGTTTTGTCGCATTGGGGCACCAGGAATAATAATGTAAAAATAATTCAAATGCAAACCCGCACCTCAATCACTCTTGCCTTTTTTGTTCCCGTGGAACTTCCTAGTGAGTCCGCCAGTGGAGAAAGAACGACCTGAGGACGGGGAAATAAATGAAGGGAGTAACTAAAAATTTCACTTCTAGGATCATTTTCGAAAATTATTTCTTTTGACATTCTGGCGGGGGCCCAACGCCTCTTTTTCAAAAATGAACCGAAAAGCAATTTTTTTATTCATACCTGTCTTATATAACAGCGTTGGAAATACAGAGAATAAACGAACCACTTCATGGCCAGCGTCCACAAGAATATCCGTGATCTTTCCAATAAAGTTAACGTGACTGTTGGCTATTCTGGGAGAATAGGCAAGAAACTTGTAGGATAGTATCACATGAAGGAGAGCCAGAAGAAGAAGAACAGAACGCACTGCCATTCCTTCAGTCGAAATTGATACCGAGTGATAATGAAAGTCTTCCGTTATTTGTACGTGATTTGAGCGAAAGAGGGCTTATCTCTTATTTTTATTGTGCTAGATTGTAAAAATCTGTAATATCAGAGATGCCAAAGGCGTTGAACACAGGAAATTTCTCGATTGACAGTGATATTGATAAGGAAGGCGTACTCGGATTGTGATAGATTATGCCGCTTTTGTGATGGATTTTGAATTGTTTGCAAACACTCGACCAGTGGTAGTTTCACTGGTCCTAATGCAATATTCGGTCCTAATGCAATAATGTAATATTCGTAATGCAGTATTTCAATGACCATTTGGGATATGTTCATCAGTTGACGCTGCAAAACGAGTAATTGTGTATGAAAGAATGAAAAAGTAAGCAAGCAATTAAGTTTTGAATAAAGGAGAGGCAACGAGTGCTCAACAATTTTTTTCGAGTGACATCAACGTGAAAATAGTTTGCGTGTAATAGCAAGTCTTCTTCGAACCCACACTTTCACCAGAGAAACATACCTGGTGTAGTCTCACTCACTGTCGAAATGCGAGTGTTTCTATTCGTTGTTGCCCAACTATTGGCATCATGTTTGATATCAATGTACATATTGGAAATTTACGTTATAATGCGCAACAAAAATACGAATAGTTTTCGTTCGTCTTACTTCACCTTTTTCACGTGCCAAGCAGTTCTGGTAAGAATAACATAAACCACAGACATTTTCAACATTATCACCTCCTAGAACATGTTGTTTTACACTATGACAGTGATATTTTACTGGATACCGACTCTGACAAATCCGGAGGAAGGATTCGTCCACATGAACTCCACTATCATATTGGCGACCATAAATGGGTACGAGAATTGATGCATTGACAGATCGAACAATATTTCCCAGAATCACTTCGTATCTTTCTGCAGTTTTGGATTGTGTGAATCTTCTCATAGTAGCTCACAGAGCTGCAGTTCTTTATTCACGAGGAAAAGTGGAAGAGGTATGAGTGGCACTCGCCTGGTGGACGAAACGCGCACCATGGACATTTACGCCATACTGTTGAAATGAACAGATGCACCATCGCTTTCATCGGTTTAACGACGCAAGCGTCCATTTCACCATGATGGCGCAACTGTGCATGGCGCTCGTCCACCCGTACTCGCCACTCATTTATTTTCTTGTTCAGTATGGCACGAAGCCAGTCCTTTACTCCCTTGTATTTCTATGTTTTGTCTTCGCCCTCTTCCCGCTTGTAAAGCTTATCGGTGAACCTGTGAACTACACCAAAGTCTTGGAAGACAAGGCATCCACTGACAATGAGACGGTATTTATTATTGCATTTCGAATATCATCTCTTTATTCAAGACTACCCTGTTAACTATTGTCGTTGGAAAAATAGAAAATATAGAAGAATTACCAGACAAGGCGTATTTCTCCTCAATTTGCTTTATCACTTGCTTTGGACTGTCTACATTTGCGTATGGAGGGACCTCTGTATACGTTGTTCATGCAAAGGTACGACATTCTTCAACTTATTCCCAACCTTCTACTTATGTATTTAGATTGACAAGAAGGGAGAGATTCGATTGTTTCTACTCGGCCTGGCCACGTTCCTAACAACAGTTCCGACTCTAGCTTATCACGTCTATATTATATTCAGACAGTTTTATAAAGTTTATTTCAGATATTTTTCAACAAATATTGTACAACGCTTTCCATGCCTTGGCTTGCAGCGCAGGTTTGATTTCTTTTCACAATTTGAAATTGCCACTTTGCACGGGTGCATAAGGTCTAGAAATAGCAGATTTGTAAAACATATGATTTGGTAGAATGACAAATTTATGGGAAGGCTGTGTTTCCGCTCTGAATTTTAGCTTGACTGACAGTGAGTGGAGAGAGTAATGACAGGTTTATCCCTGGACTGTCTTCCCACGCACACTTCTCACTCCATTCATTGCTGTCTTAATTGAGAAGAGATTGAGGACAAAAACCAGGTAGGACGGGTTCAGTATTTCTAATACGGCTGTAGAGTGCATCCATGGTTTAAATCTCATGGAACTGTTGCATATCGTATGTGAGTAACCGCTCTCAGTGAATATGGCGATAGATGAATGCACTCCACTACCGTTTTAGAAACCCTAGCGAATTTTTCCTTCTTGTCTAAAGGACACTTCAGAGTATTGCTTCCCTACGACATCAGTATCCAATGGAAGAGTGTTGGACATAATCGTCCTCTTACTTATGACTCCCGGTCTCCTCATTCCATCGGATCTTCTCGTCTTCCCTCGCCCCAGAGAAACTCCATTAGTCCTGCTCCCACTATTTCTGCTATTCCACCCGTTGCAACTTTGGCCCCTCATAGTGACCACGAAGTCATTGATACAACTTTATAAACACGTTTTATTATTTGATGGAATTTTGT
The DNA here is from genome assembly GCA_014805445.1 of Diplogasteroides magnus. Classification (NCBI taxonomy): domain Eukaryota; kingdom Metazoa; phylum Nematoda; class Chromadorea; order Rhabditida; family Diplogasteroididae; genus Diplogasteroides; species Diplogasteroides magnus. The sequence continues at coordinate 10,808 of JACMIF010003384.1, forward strand.
CGTCTCAAGATCGACGGTTCTATGGAACCATCGTGTGCAAAGAATTAGAATCGTGGACCTTGGCTAAACGATGAAGAAAATACAGAGAAGTGACCACTACACGAAGAAATCATTACAAGGTGAACGTTTCTTGTTTGGTTCTGGGATAACGCTGTTACATATTCCTCTTGAGAAAAAAGTTTTTTACTGATTAACCAAGATTCATCAACGGACTTTATTCTACTTTAGTGGTCCCTATTATGTTTAATGGTATTTTCGGTGTTTAGTTCTTACTCCCCCTCGTTAATATAAAGGGAATTCGTACTACCCGTGGTTTGGTACGTCTTCATGTACGGCGACTGCCATCCGCCGTACCTGTTGAAGGTTTGGTAATTCTGCAATGTACACGATTAGATTACAAAATCATTCAATCACGATTCAGAATTCTATTACGCTACATTATTATGTTACAACAACACGATTACACTAACTAACCATGTGCCCATCCGGCATGTAGTCCCACAGCGGCAACTGTTGCTGGCCTATGTAGTTTTTGCCCACTAGTTGAGACCATCGGTCATAAGAGGTATAGATGCCTACCTAAACATGGTCAAGGTAAAAGACGAAATGAGACCCATGCAATGGGAGCCTTTTCAGATATATAAACTTGGAGCAATCTCTACTGTCCAACTCTATGTGAAGTGGATTTGTTGCCTAAATAATCATTGCAAGAGAGAAGAATAATGACTGCTCATTAGGAAGAGTAAGCAACTCAAACTGGGTGTTGATCTATTACTGGAAATCCAGATTGCCCATTGGCGATATCCTAATACTAGCCTCTTGTCCCATTGAATCCGCCTTATCCACCATCTGTTTCACCATCTGCTGATGCGTTGAAAAGTTACCGGGATAGTTCCAAGAGGCGGGACTGAAAACGACAGTGTGCTTAGCGGTCACGAAGAGTCATCATAGTGTTTTTTTTAAATACATCTGATTATGTGACTTGAATTCCAACCGATCCATGCCTCTTCCGAACTGTTTGGAAGGAATTAGGGCGGATAGAATTCCCAGTATACATGCGCCATGAAATTTGAACACTCTAGTACATACTCTTGCACGTCGATCCAGAAGATGCCCACATAAGCGTTTTGATTTTTGAGCTGGTTGATTGACACTTCCACCTGAAACATAACAACATCAATTAATCCATGTTAATGTGAGATATTCAACATACATAGCATTAGATTGTTTTGGCTACCTACAGTACACAAAAATGTGCTAATCAAATCCTTGAAGTAATATTTGGAAGGGCATTTGGAGACGTAGGTTGCATCAGTAACCATAACATGCGGAATTCGAACTTTTATCGGTGACCCTGGTGGATCCAAACGACGTCGGCCCAAAGTTTTGGCCCATAGTGTACGCCCACTCATTCACGTTACTGTCGTCTCTTCCAATGCGCTACTGACCGAATAAGGGATCGAATCACTTGAAGGGATCGAAAGAAGAGGGATCGAACCATAATGAGCTCGCATGAGGCCCCCTGGTCTCTACCCTCAACCGATATTTCAAACGAATGCACTCTATGAGCTAAATTCAAAAATGATGATGGACAGACAGAGACGGACGAGGTGCGAAATACATTTAAATTGACCCAAACCTAGCGTAAATGTTCGTCTACCCAAAACGCCACGAACGGTTTGCAACTCGAAAAGAGAATAATCATTTTACCTACCTGCTTCTCTAGGGTTGCACAGAAAGTTTTCATGCATGGAACGAACAGCCCGTCAACATCATTGAATCCGGCAATACGGGCTGTCTTAAAGAAAAAAATTATAATAGCTACAATTTTAGTCATGGTTAGCGTTACTGCCTAAATTTCACAAAAACGCCTCCGTTTAATTAAATAATTTAAAATACCTTCAAATTGCCAAATCCGACGTTGTCGTAGAATCCCGAGCTCTTCCACAGCCTAACTACCGTGAAATAGTTATCTTGTTTCAAGAGGGAAGTCGCGTTATCGGGGGTGATGACCTGAAGTTTGGTATCAGTTTACGCTATTCGAATACAACTAAAATTTTGGTCGTAGATTCCCTTCAGTGCTTCGGATTGATATGCGAATAGCAAAAAGAATGAAGCACGTAATAGTGCAAGCATTAGGAAGAAGAATGATGGGGCGAGACAGTCAGCCAATCCGAAAGAACGCTTATAAACGACGTTTTGTCGTCCTTATCAGGCCAAGATCGTCAAATATGACTCATGCTCTCGGCTTCAATTCAGTAACAGCACAAAAATTGCCCAAATGACGGGTGGCATGCAGCCAATCCCAAAGACACAATTATACACGCTATGACACGACCAAACAAGAATCGTTTTATCAGCATCAGCAAGGAATAGCATAGCACGTTCGTCAGCCAGATGAAACGTGGGGCACTTCTACAATTCATGACCCTCACTACCCTTTCCCCACTAGACCGGGGAAGTGGGCGAATCGTGGGGAAGACGAAGGCAAGAGATGGGCGATCTCTCATTGCAAACAACCACACATTCGGAGAACTAATAAATAAAATGGGACTCTCTCGTACGCAAAAATTGTTAGTTCTTCAGTGAATCTTGATTTGATCCTCACGAGGATATTATGCAAAATTGCGCGCTGCGCCTGCAGGCGTAATCCTGATTTGGTATAGCAAATCAGCGCAGCGCTACTCTGATCCGGCAATTTGCTAGTTTTCTGGCGGTTTTGCATTTAACACGTGTTCTGTGAGAGAACCAACATTTTAGTCGAGATCCTGGTACCGGAAAAGTCAGAATTTTTTCAAAAATCCCATAAAATAATCTTACATTATACTAAGTAAAATTAAAATTTTCAGGGCATCAGACAATCTTTATATACCGTATTTCTCGAGATATTGATCTTCGAACTTTTTGTTGGTGGAATTTACTCAGAAAATGATAACTTCCTTCAAACATAACGTTTAGCCCAATTTTCTCCACAACATGGATGGTCCATGCGTCATCAAAATGAGCACCTAACATAGTCATAGACTTACGTTAAAGAGAATGGATACTGATTTCTCATTTTTGAGATATGCCATTTTTTCAGAAAAATTTACGTAACAATTTTGGGTCCCACTCGTACCAGTCAATTTTTTTACAGATTAAAATTCTGCAAGAAATTCCCTACATTTTGAGCACCCTGCTGGCTTCTATCGTTTGCGGAAACTTGAGTTAAGAATTTCTGAATGTTGCCGATTCGGCGAAACTGGTCAAATCACCGATATTTCAGCGTTTGAATTTCATCGGAAAAGCCGTTTCAGACAAACTTCCTTCACAAAAGTTTCTTGTATTGAAGTCCTCTTTCGATAATGGTGCTAAAAAGTAGGGTTCATGTCAGTGACTGAAAACCCGTTTTTGGACAGCCGAAAAATCGAAAAAAAGTGAAAAATGACCAAAAATCACTACCGATGACCTATGACTTTTAGTATCAATATTGAAAGAGTATTTTTTGAGAAAATTTTTGGCGCCAAGATGAGCTTCTGAAATCAACTTTTGACCGAGGTCTATGACTATGTTAGGTGCTCATTTTGATGACGCTTGGACCATCCATGTTGTGGAGAAAATTGGGCTAATACGGTTATGTTTGAAGGAAGTTATGATTTTCTGAGTAAATTCCACTAACAAAATTTCGAAGATCAATATCTCGAGAAATACGGTATATAAAGATTGTCTGATGCCCTGAAAATTTTACTTATATTTAGTATAATATAAGATTATTTTATGGGATTTTTATAGATATTCTGACTTTTCCGGTACCAGACCAATGTCAACTATACCACAGAACACGTGTTAATACTAAGGAACATATTGCGAAATGTTTTATTGTGACTGATAACTACAACTTGATCTAGTAGCGATGGGAAGATGTCTTGTAGCCATAGTTGATAGAGAATGCTCCTCCAACAGGGAAAGCCACCTAAATCGTATTTCTCATGATTT
>JACMIF010003385.1:0-14781 GCA_014805445.1 Diplogasteroides magnus
AGATATATCGATTACCGCGGAAATTCCGTGCGGGACCATTTATTAAAATTTATTGAAATGGTCCCGCACGGAATTTCCGCGGAAATCGATATATCTCTTCAACCGTTGGATGTATCGATTTACTGTCAACTGCAATTTTGTAGCTCTATTCAAGACGGTCATTCCTGTTGTTTTCAATATTTTTAACAAGTGAAAGTAAAGAAGATTGAGCGCTAAGACAATTGTCAACCATAAAAGAGTTTTCTGACCCGTGGACAGTGCCTTTAATCTTCGCTGATATTGTGTTTTTCTTTTCTTTCTAAGCAGAAAAGATTACAAACTTCAAGTGTATCTCAAGAAATCCTGCAGAAGACTTATGAGATACAAAAAAGATAAATGGCTATTTAGCAGTAAGAAAATATTACAAGATTACAAACGTTTCTTTCTAAAGAGAAAAGATTACAAAAACATGAGTTGGCTGAGGATAAAAAATGCGTCAACTTAGTTGCTGATAAGTAGATAGTTAGAGTTAGACTGGGCATCCTCGAGTGCTTTTCACTTCTCTTCTTTTCTTTTCTCTTCTTCATCTTGTTCTTCTTCTTCTTGGCAGCAAACACATTGCACTCAAACAATCAATTGGGCGGAGAAACAGAGAAGAACGCAGGATTATGAAGACATAACTCGTAAGTAAACGCGCATACGACGGCTTGTTCATCAAAAATCACTCACAACATGAATAATAGTTATACTAGAGGAGTTGAAGAAGTCCCTAACAAGACTCCTTATGAGGAATCTAACTGATATTGTATTGAAGAATTCAATATCAATTATTCGATTCAATATCTTGTTCAACTGCAGTAGTGAATTCAATGTCAACAAGAACGACGAAAACAATGAAGCATATGCCAATTTCATCATCATGGCGCAAATATCCATGGCACAGCTGTCCTTCTGGTGGAGGCTGACCGCGAGGCAAAGCATTCGGCAATGGCAACTGCGAGGCCGATAAATAGAGAGATTAAAACCTATTTTAAAAGTATTGATTAGAGTATGGTCTGAAGAGTTCCAAATTTCTATCGGAGATAATGTGCATTTGTCATTCTCTCACACGGAACATTCGATCACTCAATGGGGATTACACGAATAACAAATGCACTTAAGGCACTATTGCACTTTGAACGTTCGTATTCTGCAGTGGACTAACTGCATAAATGATTTATGGCCAAAGTGACCTGGTACTTGTTCTACCTAGATAGATACATAGGCTGTAAAAACGTCCATGAAACGGCATTAGCGGATGACAGGGGTCGATGATTCAAATGTTGACGAGTTACCAAAGGGTTGAAAAGAGCAACAAAAGAACGATGACAGCCTATTCACTGAAATGGAAAAATAAGAAAAAGGAAGAGACAGCATAAACAGGTCATATAGGTAAATGGACTACTGATTTCATAATTATGGCGCAAATATGTATTCATGCACCCGATTCTGCACGGTAAAGATGACGACTAACCCGGGAGAAGAATGGGGGGGGGGGCGAAAATGCCGTTGGCAAGAAGTTAGCACACAAACATGATGATGAACTGTACTGCAAACAGAGTGGAGGTGCTATTCACGGCCACGGATTGGGGAGGTATTCTGAGTGGAGAGGTAAAGGCGAAAATCCTCGCAGGCGTTGATGGAAATTTCCGCGGTGCAGGATTTCAAAAACAAGAAGGATCGGTATTTACAAGATACTCTTAGGTACACATTTGGTTTCACCTCAGAGAAGATGACGGAAAACACAACTGCTCATGACTAGAAACTAGAAACCAGCTCACAAGGTACATTTGCCTCTGATAGATAGCAGCTGAGTTATAGAATAAGGAACGCATTTCGTAAGCCGATTTCAGCTCTCTTATCATGGATTGGCGCGCTCTGCGTGGATGTGGTAACAATGGCTCAGGCGCATAAATGAATCGTCAGCTTGAGAAAAAATACAACATTATTGCATGCATTGTCTCATTAGATGAGGACAGTAACGATATGCAGCAGTGTACAAGAAAAGAATAAAAGACTAATCAATCAACCGTGAAACATATCCGAAACCGAGAGAAATGAAGTGAAATTTACGAAATATAGAAAAGCGATGCAACTCAAACCGCAATGTATCTGTAAAAGAGAATGGACGACAAAGTATACTTACTACCAACAGAACGAGTAAGGAAGTAGCAAGTAACTGCTGCTTCCCTGGCTGCTGCGCCTCGGGATCCCTTATCTCTGCTCGGAATCTACACTGTCCGCACAGTGCACGCACTTTCCATTGACACAGTGCATTCGGGAACTTTAAAATAGATATTCTGCAGAAATTCTAAAGCGGTGCAAAAAGGCATCTGGATATAATTCCCCGAGGAAACGCTTGTCTATCGTAGGAGAAATCGCTCCAGGGAGCTTGGACAAATGAGAAATGCACATTTTTGAAACCATCATACACTATTCGTGTGTAGTCCAAAGTAGGAGAGGAGATGCCTTCTGACTGTAGGTACACTCTCGGAAACCGCCGGGTGACTAGGTAATCCGCTCCGTTTTTGCTCTCTTTTTCTCTCCTATGTCGTTACTTCCCATGGAAAGGGGCTCCGATGCGAGTGTAGCCAGGAAATTCCGCATAGGTGCATAATCTATGGGAGGCTAATGGCATAGTTCCCGTAATTCTTGCATCGGAGTAGTCTCACGGTTTATGGAAAAAGTAAAAAGTGCATTTCTCATTCGTCTTATCTACGAAGAGACAACCACTCCGGGAAGATTAGATGAATGAAAAATTAACTGTGTAACCGCTTTAGAATCCGGCATACCTATTTGTCTGTGGTCTGTGGGGACAATTCCGTAGTTGAATCGCATCTTCCATCTAAGAAGAAGAAGAACAGCGTACTTAAAATGAGTAAGCATGTCTCATTAGCCATTTCATTAGAAGCCTTTACATGCCAGCCTACGCTCTCAACGCCCTCATTATTCTGAGACCTGGAAAGCAGCGATATAAAGGGGCGCGATATTCTGGGTCGATTATCGGGAAAACAAGAGCGTCATGGAAATTTGCGCCATGATTGTGAAGTAGTCTCCTGAGAATGATGGCGCATCTACCTATCTATTTCACTGTGACAAAGCAAAGTCCTTGGGGTCCTGCCTTTCGCCCCGATTTACCGTCTCTAGTTCCCGATAGACGTTTCAATGCTCTAGGTACTTCAATGTTGACATGTACACAGACTACAGAACAATGTCGGACACAAACGTTGGTTCAAACACTGAAAACAGCCAAAGTTCAGGAACTCCCGCCACAAAAACGACAACATATCGTCGTAAGAGATTAGGCATAGTCAGGAGACGTTCACAGGGAAAGCCTATCTAGGGGGCATTCACAGGTTTTTTTGGGAATTTTTTTACCTCATTTTTATGTGGTAGGGTGGCGCTTAATAGAAGTGATTACAGTATCAATTGATAACGAATGCCAAGTACAGTGATTGTCGTGGCAAGAGCCAGAAACGACTCAATTAGATATGGGGAAAGAACTGTTTGCATATGCGCATGTGTGCCAAGATTGTCGAGTTGTACACAAAGTCGTGGAGGAGGGAAAGGTGAGAGGAAATGGATCTCTATGGGGAAGTGTTCAGGTAGGCTGGTGAATGTCAAGAGCGCTCTGGACTTTTGCGCCATAACGGTGAAATGAAGCTCATAAAATCGCGACTTTTCATCTAAAAATTAGGGCTGAGTTATCTTTGGAGTAGTTAGTCTTCGTTCTAATACCTATTATGGGCTCGTGGGGATAAATTAAGATCTTGATTGCCGATGTTGAACGCAAACACACATCGCTCTTTGTGTGTAAATACGTCGAGAGGTCATGAGGATCATAGGCCAATTTTCCTCATAAAACACGAATTCACACAAAAAATAGCTGTCGATTTTTACTGTTTAAAATGACGATTGAGTACCCACAGTTCGAAACTCTCATCCAGCCACAGTTTAAACCGTTGTTCGGAGACATTTTCAAACTGTGGGTATTATTGTGGAAAACGAACTTGATATACCGAGTACGCACACTCCATCTGGCTGACGACAGTGCACTCTCTAATTTTCGTGCTATTTCGTCGTTTCTCTGATCATTAGCCATGATTTTGAATAGGTTTCACGCTAAACATATAGAGGCTGTCTCTCAACTCCGTTTACCACAATAATACTCAATAGACATTTTTAATCGACGTTTAATAACTGTTATAGCAGATATTGTTTTGTGTGTTTTAGGTTTCATAATCACATAGAAGAAACTAAATAACCGAGGACATGTAACAATGCATTTGATCTTGCAGGAGGCCATGTGATAAAGAAGCCCAATCATTTCCAGAGAATTACGCACTTATTTTCTAAATTTTGATTTTCAATAGCACTAGGGTTCTAATTCGGGAGGAGAGTACATTCGACTGTTGTCTGATTCCCGAGGAGCGGTTGTCTCATTCATGCAACAGACAACAACTCCTCGTGAATCAGACATCAGAAGACAGCAGACGAATGCACTGTACTACCGATTTAGAAACCCTAAATAGCACCGAACGTCAACAAACGTGCATTTGCATAATCAAAACGATGTCTAATTGTAAGAGATGGGCTCATTCCTTCATCCTTTTCTCATCGTGGACGGTCGGTCCTCCTTTCGTCCACCCAAATCATGGAAGATCTCTTGAATGGGCAAAGGTATTCATGAATTCACAGCTACTTATATGTCAATATTATGTTGAGGAGAATGAATGAGGAGATTGTTGTGGTGGATTACGACACTATGACGGTTCGTCTGAAAATTATAACTTTCCTGCAATTCGCATCCATATTGTAGTAGAGTTATATATCATATATTGGTAACATAGATATGTAATAGTTTCCATGGAAATATTTTTACAAAATGAAAAAGTATGAAGACTTTCCGAATACTCTAATAGATAAAAATTAATGTTAAATAATTTCAATTAAAATGTTTGGCATGCAGGTGAAGTTGTCATTCCTGTGGCAGAGGCGAATGTCCAACAAATTCTACACTCTATACGTAAGTCACAGTATCATAATGATGCAATAATGAATTGTGCACAAGCTTGACATGAATAATTGCCGAGAACTACTGCTTTTGAGAAACAACAATTTCGAAAATTCACAAATGTATTGCATTGTATTGTATAACAAAATTTTCGGAATGAAAGACTCGACTTGGTTTTAGCCCTGATCTCCTGCAAAGAATTTTATGATGCCTTTTTATGCTCTACCGCACGATATGAACGCTAGTAGATTTTTGCTTGATATTGTATAATAGATAGAATATTTCTTATCCTTTTTTAAGATTCGCGATGCACAGTACAAACTTCAAGTGCTCTTTGATCCATCTCTTCATGAATCAGTACACTGCTTCGCGTTAGGATTTCTTTAGGGTGTCGCTAATGGGACGTTATTGGTAGTCGTCAAACTTCATTCTAAGCGGTCGTCTCAGTGAATTGTGAGACAAGCGCTACGAGTGAAATTAGACGGCCAGGATTGAACGGCTGTCAATAACGCCCCATTAGCGACACCATATATTTCTTCCATTCTGAAATATTCCCAAGCTAATTATGTTCATCTAGAATAATAGATATTTGGAATTATTGTTCTGATGTGCAGTCCTGATGTATTATTATTTTTCACTTGCGAGCTGAAACACATATAATTGGAACAATGTAGCTTTAAAAAGAAAAAAGCAAAAACAATCAAAATATTGATAACTAAATAATGAAAATATCCTCGTTCCAAAATATATATCTCCTTTCGCTTCTTTGAGGAGTCTTTCACGCGAAGAATGCACGCGTGAGGTGCATTGTATGGTTAAGTGGAGAAGAAAAGAAAAGTTACAGAATGGAGAGATGCTAAGGATATTCGTGAGGGTGTTGTTTCTTCAGTATCTGATGTCATTTTCAGTATGAATGCGAATCGACCTTGGCAATGGGAGCAAAGGCAGTGAAGCTCTGTGTTTTCACTAGTAATGATGATGATAATGTGACGAGAATATCCATGAAAATCCATTTCTGGTATCTTCTTGGTGAAGACATGTGGTTAGTCCACAATATAATGAAAGTTCAGATATCATATAATATATTACGGAATTCTGCTTGCAAAAACATTGATTAATGATTCAGGTTGATCCATTGATCAATGTAAATAATGATGACGTTCAATTTGTTCATGACTAACCATTCTTTATTGGCGTGACCCATCGGCGCGGCTCCACACTATTCTTCATCATGATTTTAGTCAATCAGTAGCTCTTGTCTTAGTATAAAAATGAATGGATATGAACATAGGGCATCATTTGTAGTTCGTTAAAGCAGAAAGTAAATGTATCATTTTCAGGCTGCCCAACGACGCGATTCTTGTGTGCGAGGAACAGGTCAAAAGCTACGTAGCTGACTGTGAAATTTATGATTATTCAGGAGTTTCCTGTTTCGAAGCTCGACATTTCTCATTGGTCTCCACACATTGCGAACTTGTTCAAGAGTCAGCCAAACAGCAGTCGAGTAGAAGTCGAGGTGAAGAAAACAAATGACTTTTTTTGCATAACTGGCACTTGGGTATACTAGATAATCAGATCACTGATGGTCCTCATAAGACAGACCTTCAGAGAGAATGAAATAATCACTGCTATCTACAGCACTTTTCAAACACCTTGATGAAAACATTTCCACGTTATTGTACCTATAGATCGCGTTGATCAGCATGGCGTGCTAATTTAGCGTCAAATGTTTCATTGATAATATAAAATAACTTGCGCAATTTGAGCGAATTGTCATAAGAGTGCAAGGGTTCCTTGGGTGATGGGAACGGTGCTACAGGTGGTGTACAGTAGATCTTATCTTATGATCTACATTCATCTCTGACATTCAGACCTGCAGACCTTGGATGTTGCATGCATATCTTCTCTTCACTCGCAACGTCGTTTCCGTTGTCGTCGGTGATCTCTACTGGCCAGTGTGGGCGGCAAAAGATCTCGGATTGTTTCAGGTCTTGTCTTTTTTCTCACTGTGTGTGTCAAATTTGGCATGATAACAATTGCGTACAGACCCTTGCCCACATTTCAATCCCGAGCCGGAATAGTTGCGAAAACAATCAATAATGTTTTTATATAAATTTGTGATTTGTGATTCTGAAACTTTAGGTGAGATAAACAACTTTATTGTTGGAATGAACTCGTGAAAATCAAAAATTGATATCATAACTTATATTCGCTTATAATCTTTTAGACCTTATCTAAGTTACAATTAGAGATGGGGAATATTTGTCTTGTACGAAAATGATCCTAAAGCTCATAATGTATCAAAATTGCGATTCTTGCTTCGTGGGAATTGCCGTTTACGAATAAATGTTTAGAGCGTGCTGGCGCGTGTGAGGAGGAGAATGTGAAATTTCACAGATTAACAAAGTATGCTTCCCTTTTCAATGACATTTACCGCATGCTCAGTGTCAGCGATTTTGCAACGGACCTCATTAACGAAGTGGAGGATTACGATATGGTTGGAGCTACCTGGGTGAATTTCCTCTTTCTTCCTTTTTATCTATTTAGAATTTAATTTCAGTACGGATGTGACATGATGAAAACAATTGATGGCTTCGATAAATACGACCTCAAGTATGATTTTTGCGAGAGAACTCAGAAAATGTGGAATAGGAGGTATGTAATATCTCCATTGAAACGACCATAAAACGGCTTATATTCAGGAAGGAATTATTGATTGAATTGGAGAAGGACAAGGAAGATGAGAAGGAATTCGAAGAGAAGAAGAAAAGGGAAGAAGAAGAGAAAAAGGAGAAGGAGAAGAGAAGAAGAATGAGGAAGAGACAAGAGAACAGAAAGGAGAAGAAGAAGGAAAATGAGAGGAGAAAGGAGAGAAAGAGGAGACAGAAGAAGAGAAATCAATAGATTTGGATGGCTATAATAATACAACATCTCTCATAGACCAATCGATAGCCAGACTCACCGATAAATGACTTTTTCATGCACATTTTGGCTTAATCTGCTATAATCTCATTGATTTATTTGTCTGACTTTCCATCCTGCAATTCTCTGTTCGAATGGGAATTTTATTCTGATCATTCCATCTCAATATCGATTGATCTAGTTATCTGCATGAAATGCATGCCGGTCCAAGGACGTCATTTAACTGTTGGCAACACTTCCATAAGCACCCTTTCATTTGCGAAAAACATTAGTATCCGGGTCATCAGTTTAGGCGCACGTAATGCGTCAATTTAAAATAACAACAATTATTACAACTATTACATTTCACAAGCTCATCAGTTATTCGTTATCAGCGGGATAAGATATCGCAGTGCCCAATTACCTATTTACGCATTCTAATAACAGAAATGGATTTGATGTACGGCAATCATTTACATAAACAAGCCGACTCGTTTCCTCTTCCTGCCTTCTGACTGTAGTTACACTCTCGGAAACCGCCGGGTGACTAGGTAATCCGCTCCGTTTTTGCTCTCTTTTCTCTACCACATCGTTATTTCACATGAAGGAATTGCTCCGATACGAGTGCAGATAGGAAATTCCGTCTCTGGACGACCAATGGGGTAATTCCAGCAATTTCATTCGAGTTGGATTTCCATGGAAAGAGGGCGAAGTGATATTTCTAAGCTGAGTAATCCGGGCCAAAGAATTGAGCGCAATGGAGATCGCCGTGATGGTGAATACTACTCTTGAGAATGATGAAGCATGTGTTCATTTCACCATTAGGACGCACAGTCAATGGGGCTACTGCCATTCACCAGGATTAATCAGTTTCATGTTGACGTTTCAATGCTCTAGGTACTTCAATGTTGACATGTACACAGACTACAGAACAATGTTGGGCACAAACATTGGTTCAAACACTGAAAGCCGCCAGAGTTCAGGAACTCCCGCCGCGAAAACAACAGTATATCATCGTAGGGAGATTTGATATATAGATGGGGCGTTTACAGATAAATCTATTTTCACAGCTTTTTTGGCAATTTTTGCCTTATTTGTATGTGTTAGCGTGTCGTTTAATAGAAGTGATTACGGTGTCAATTAATAGCGAATTGCTGATACGGCAATTGTCGTGTCGAGAGCGGAAACGGCTGTGTTAGAAATGGGGAAGGAACTGTTTGCGTATGCGCATGTGTGCCAAGATTGTCAGTTATGCACAAAGTATAGTAGGAAGGAAATATGAGATGAAATGGTCTCGATGAGGGTACAAGAGATCAGGTAAGCTGGTGTATCTCAATAGAACTCTGTACATTTGCGCTGTTACAGTGGAAATTGAGCGTCATAACACGCACTCTGTGGGATAGTCAACCACCCCATGGTGGACTTTTGTCAAGATGTTTTAAATGGCGGTGTGTGGGGTGCATATTAGTAGTGAGTAGGGTGGGGAATGAAAGAAAGAAAGCGCCTCCGCGCTTTCATTCCACGCCGGGCAAAAGAAAGCGCTTTCTTTTCTCTATGTGAAATGAAAGCGCTTTCTTTTCCCGGCGTAAAATGAAAGCGCTTTTTTTGTAAACATTGTGCGTTGCCGCTGTCTTTTGATAATGATGCGATCTAAAAATAATTGCACGATTGCTTATCACGAAATAAGCATTCCTTTATAATTTCGTAGTATTTTAAGCATGCCAACTGTCGTTTCCTGCTGAATATTGGACTTCGTGAATTCATATATTTTTCACTTGTCTATTGAACATGTCCAAGCACATCACAATGCCTTGAAATGATCATTGGGGATCAAAATAGAGAATTACTGAAGCTCTTGTGCATTATATGGGGCATTTTCAGGTAGCACAAGAACTCGATTCTATTGTTACCACAAGGTCTCTCACTATAACTTCATTCTTACTGTCGACGCTTGTTGCTCTGTTGGTGCAGTGGTAGTGTGGGGTGAATGATGGTCGAAAGGTCAGAGGATCAATCCTTTTGCGTGTCAAATCTTTTGCCATTCTTGAAAGGCATCTTGTTTTGCACTGTTGAGAAATTTATTGCAATTTTTTTATTATAATTTGAGAGTATCAAGTTTTTTCGAGTGTGATGTACTCAAAAGCAAAATTTCATATTTTACAGACAATTCTCGAAAATCTATTGATAACCAATATCAGCTGTTGCCAAAACAAGGCTGATAACCAGTATACGGTGTCTGCTAGCCGCTATGTGCTGTCAGTTGGTAAAACAAGCGGAAAAATTTAGAGAACACTCGATTTAAAAAACGAAAGAGCTGTCATGGAAAAGAAAGCGCTTTCATTTCACGTTGGGAAAAGAAAGCGCTTTCATTTCACACCGAGAAAAGAAAGCGCTTTCTTTTGCGCGTCGTGGAATGAGAATGATCAAAGCGCTTTCATTTGCGCTTTCTTTCCCCATCCTAGTAGTGAGTGAAGACTCTACAACATATGTGGTATCCATGGCCATTGCGACCCTGGTTGACGAGATATGAGACTTGAAATTTTCACGATTTGGCAAAAAATCGGTCTCGGATGAAAAATCATAACTTCTTTCCGGAGAGATCCAGTCTAATACCCCTTGGGCAACTATATAACACAGGTATGAAGTATAAAATAAGCCACTACTCAGTTGATGTCGATTCCTCTAGACTGGGCAGCATGCATATACTTGAGTTGAAGCATATCCGGAAAAAGCAGTTTTTTGGCTCTGGCATCTCGGTACCCCCCAATAAGGGTGGCTTTTTTTGCTTAAAAAGATTCTCCAATAAATTCTACATAATTAACCTGTCTTCACATTGGAAGCTGAAGTCCGGAAAGACTCGCTATATAATCAGGAAAACTCACTGTTTTTCGATGTGAAACAGTTCGTTTTCAAGGTCCATAATCATAATCGTACAGACCACGTCCAGCCGGTATTTCCTGCTTGAAAATACTTGTCTATATAGTAGATGGAGCCTTGAGATCGATACAGCTTATTGAAGTTGCTAAATGAAACTGTCGCATGTGTAACATAGTGAGAATATTGCGCATTTTTTACTGGCATTTTTTGTTCGATTTTTCGGCTCTAACGTCTCTGAAACCATAAATAAGGGTGGCGTTTTTTGCTTAGAAAGATTCGCCAAGAAATTCTACATAATATAATAATCATAATTCCAGTGGACGACGTCCGGAATGCTGTGCTATTTGGACCAAAAGAACCTCCAATTTCTAGGAGAACATTGTAAAATTGACAATTCTGAGACCTTTGCGATCTGCGCAATGGTGAGTGCAACAATTTTATTACCTATGGTATGGGGGTAAAAATCAAGATTTCGACAACTCATCCATGGTTGAACGTTATTAGCGCGACTGAAGTCATTTCAAAAAACTAAAAGCGTAAGTCGCTGCTCTGCGGTCTTATCAACAGCATCAATATGATGGTTGTTGGATTTATACATATTTTTTATGTAACTTTGCGGGATTTTCTATTTTTATCTCACAAATATGTTCATTTGCCTAATGTGCAGGGTCAGAAACGCATTTTGAATGCACTAACAAAATGACTGTCTCACTTCCATTCTGACCGGCTGTGCGATCATCAGTGAATGTCCCATTTGCATTGCAAATGAGTGATGAGAAATTCGCCCCTTTCCTCTCTCGAGAGGTTGAGAAAGCGATTAGCCTAACAAATGCGGGTACGAAATCATGTGTTGAAGATGAGAGAGTCCCTGAGTGTCTGCCCGATACTGTTACTGTTGTTACTGTTAAGTTACTGTTGTTACTGTTTAAGAAGGGAGATCCATGTATGATCACAAATTATCGTCCGATTTCCCTTCTCAACAGTATCTACAAACTGTTCACGAAAGTGATACAGCAAAGAGTACAGAAGATTCTAGAAGAATCACAGACGCCAGAACAAGCCGGATTCAGACCAGCCTATTCGACTGTGGAACATATCTTCACTTTACAACAAGTATAGAGAAGCATAAAGAGTATTCCAAGTATCTCAATTCGAGAAAAGCGTATCTCTATGCCATGTTTATTGACTTCTCCAAAGCGTTCGATTCCGTTGAGTACAACGCAGTATGGAATGCCCTGCAAGAACAGGGTGTTCACAGTTCTCTCATCACCATCCTCAAGGAGATATACGGTATATATCGTATACCGCGTTGGAAAAGCCAATGTGAAAGTCAATGAGTCAAATGTTCCCATCGACATTGAGAGAGGAGTGAGGCAAGGAGATACGATCTCATCTGTCCTATTCACTGCATGTCTGAGAAGAGTGTTCAGCATGCTAGACTGGGAAGAGAAAGTAGTAAAAGTGAATGGACAGTACCTATTTCATCTTGCCTTCGCTGATGACATTGTCGTCTTTGGAAGATCAAGAAAACAGCTAGTCGAAATGGCTAAACAGCTGGAGAATTCAGCCGCTGCATCTGGATTACGTATCAATGCGGGAAAGACCTTATTCCTGACCATGTGTGAAAGTGCACAGAGTCGGGCGCCGATTCAATTGGATTGTGACCTGATCGAGTGTGTAGACCATGTGATCTACCTCGGTCAACAAGTCAATATGCAAGCTGATTTGACCGAAGAGATCAAACTGCGCATACGAGCGGGTTGGAGTGTTTTTTTCGCAGTCCAAGTCCTTTCTCACGCACAGAATCACTCCCATGAAGTACAAGAGACTGATCATGAATGCGTGTATTCTCCCTGCAATGACCTATGGTAGTCAAACCTGGGCACTGAAAAAGAATCATCGCAATATGATGGTGGCTGCACAGAGGAGAATGGAGAGAGCCATGGCTGGGGGAACTGTCTTTGACCGCAAATCCAATGAATGGGTTCGTGGAGTAACAATGGATTGGACGATGAAAGTTGCCAGAATGGGTGACGATAGATGGTCTAAGAAAGTGCTACAATGGTCCCCCCAACCCCTGTCGCGACACAGGACTTCGAAGAGATGGAATGATGAATTCAAGCAAGTATTCGGAACCGTCCATGAAGCTTTCTCCCTTGCCCTAACTAACCCGAGCACTTTCATTAGACTTTTTCACTCCACCTGGTGAATGAGAGATAAATATTGTAAACATTGTAATCAATGCATTTGATCTTGCAGGAAGCCATGTAATAAAGAAGCCGAAAAATGTCCACACAGTTATGGTGCACTTATCTTCTAAAATTTTATTTTCAATAGCACCGAACGTCAATAAACGTGCATTTGCATAATTGAAACGATGTCTAATTGTAAACGATGGACTCATAATCTCCTCCTCTTCTCATCGTGGACGGTCGTCCCTTCTTTCGTCCGCACTAATCATGGAAGATCCTGAGAATGCATGAATTTACAACGATTTATGTGTAAATATTATGTTGAGGGGAATGAAAGAGGAGGTTATGGAAGTGGATTACGACACAATGACGGTTCGTCTGAAAATTATCACTTTCCAGCCATATCCTTGTTGTATGGTATAAATAGTTGTATCAATTGTATAGTACCAGTCAAAACGGCGCAATTTCACAATAGTTGTTCAGTGAGTGTGTTGTTTCTTTAGCTTCTAATGGCATTTTGACGTTGAGTTCGAATGCGAATCGACCTTGACAATGGGAGGAAAGGCAGTGAAGCTCTTTGTATTCTACTGTGATGATGATAATGATGTTGACCAGACGATATCCATGCAAATTCATTTATGGTATCTTCTTGGTGAAGACATGGGGTTAGTGCACAATACAACATGAGAGTTCGTTTATCATATTATACAATGTGCTATCTATTATACCGGCAGGAACACATCCCCCATGGATTATCCCCCTGACCCCCGGAATAAAGACCTTTTTTATCTTTTATACAATTCGTCAAGAAGAGGGAAAATGTACCATTTTCAGTCTCGCCAACGATGCGATTCTCGTGTGCGAGGAAGAGGTGAAAAATGGCTGGCTGACTGTGAAATTTATGATTATTCAGGAGTTTCCTGTTTCGAAGCTCGACATTTCTCATTGGTCTCCACACATTGCGAACTTGTTCAAGAGTCAGCCAAACAGCAGTCGAGTAGAAGTCGAGGTAAAAACATTAATCACTTTTGCTGCATATATCTAGCATAACATCGTTAGAATTTTAATATTTAATGCAAAAGGGTCGGAAATAAATATTTTGATTTGCCACCTTCACATTTTCGAAAGTGACCATTTGGAACAGTTCAAAAGGTCGTTTTCGAAATTGTAAACCGAAAATTGTGAAGTCGCGTATAGTTTGCACAAACACTATCCCTTGATATCTACATTAATCTCTGACATTCAGACCTGCAGACCCTGGCTGTTGCATGCATTTATTCTCTTCACACGCAATGCAGTTTGCGACGTTGACCAATATTGGCCAGTGTGGGCAGCAAAAGATCTCGGATTGTTCCAGGTCTTCTCTTTTTTCTCAATCTCCAACTAGCCTCAAAGAAGCCGTAACGAGAGTTACAGGGTGTGTCAAATTTGGGATGACGATAATTGCGCACATATTTACCCTTGCACAAATGTCAGTTCCGAGTCGGGATAGATGGGGAAAATCAATTTTAAAAATTGTTCTGAATCGTTTCGATGACATAAATAACTTTATGTTTGGCAACTCGCGAAAATCAAAAATTGACAATTACTTTTTAGCAGACACTATCTGACTGAGAAGGCCGTCGCTGACTTTTACAATTTGCTATACACTCCCACCGTCCCACTCCCTGCAAACAACACAAGTGAAGAGGAACACCTACCCCATTTCATGAAAGAAGAATTGTTAGCCTCAATATCAACTCTCAAATGCGGTCATTCGTGCGGATCGGACGGAGTTTT
>JACMIF010003386.1:0-14780 GCA_014805445.1 Diplogasteroides magnus
GAATGCAACTTTGAGAACAGCCTCGGTTCGAGCAGAAGAGGACTGAAAGGGAAGAGATGAATGAGAGAAGATAAGGGGAAGGAACCTGATCGGCAGGAGAAGGCTGGAGATATCCAATCAGAATCCATGCTAAAAGAGTCAATAAGGACACTCCAATGACTATGGGAACAAAGAATCCAGCAATACGATCTGCCATTTGTTGAATGGGAGCCTGTATGAAGATGAATTGAGGATGAGAACTACTTGTCTACCTTATTTGTCTGTGCTTCTTCAACCAATCGAACAATCTGAGCAAGAGTACTCTCATTACCCACATGAGTCGCCTCAATACAACTATTCTTCTATTTCCTTCTCTTTGCAACCTGGATAAGAATTGTTCCCTTCGTATTCATACTTCCTCCAACGACACTACTTCCCTTCTTCTTGATGATAGGCATTGATTCTCCTGTAGTCATTCTTCTCCATTCTTCCTTCCCTCATTCCACTCACCAGTTATGAAACTCTCATCAACAGCTGAATGTCCTTCAACCACAACTCCATCCACAGGAATCTTCGCTCCAGGAAGAACCTTGATGATATCTCCTCTTTGCACCTCAATACATCTGTATTCACTATGTACTCTATGCATAACACTGACCAATTCGATGGATATTCCCTTCTCTGCGAGTACTCTTCCTTCAGAATCAAGAGTGACCATAGTTGCTTCTCTTGCCTGGAGGGACATCAGTCTACTCAATGCCTCCGAGGTCTTCCCCTTAGAAGAGACATTACTTCAATCTTTGGATGACTCTTCTACCTTTGCCTTGTGTTCCAGAAGTCTTCCCAATGCAACGAATACAATGAGCATTGGAGGAACATCGAAGAAAGTCATAGGGGAAGAAGTCCATCCAAGGATCATTGCAGCCACAAGGACTGTAACAAAAGAGACAATTAGTCAATGGAATGAGGACAACCAAGGATTGAGTATGCATATGCAATTGATGTGGCCATTACAATGAGTACATCCATGTTCATTCCTCCATGTTTGACTGCCTTCCATGCAGCAGTGTAGAAGTAACGACCACCAAATACCTGAGAGAGAATATGAGAAGGGAAGGGGAAGAAGGAATAACTTGAACTGGAGTACACAGAAGGAAGAGAATGAGATTGTAGAGTGAAAGGGCTGGAGTGAAAATAGGAGTTTGCGCCTCAGGCTGCATTGGAGTATGAAGAATCCAATCGAAGATAGCCATGGCAATTATTACAGGAACACCAAAAATGAGAGAAATGAGAAAGGCTGCTTTCCATCTAAAGATGAGAATGGATGGATGAGAAGAAAGTCCAATCACTTGGCAACTTCTCCTGAATGATCCAATCTCTTGACATGATCTTCCCTATCTGCCAATTCTGCTGTGAATCCTAAGCTCTAAAAGTGTACAGATAGTCACCATTATGTTCATTCTCTTTACCTCTACAATCTGTATGATGTCTCGTGGTCCAACTTCATGGAGAGAGAATTCAACAGTAAGCATAGAAGTGTCTACACTAGCACTGCATGATTTGACTCCCTTTCTTGCCATGACACGAGATTCCAGGCGTTGGATTGCCGATTCAGAATCCAGTCCTCCCACCTTTATTCATCATCTCAATAGCATTCAATCATACACAACTCACCATCAAATGAAGATTCGTGTATGCAGATGTTCCAGTATCGAGAAATCGTGCTCTGAAGAAACAATCAAATGAAAGACGAAGTGCCGAGTTTACTTGTATCCCAATGACTCCATCTTTTCTAGCAACTTCGGCACGTTCGTTTTGGATGGATCAAATGTCAAGTCTGCTTTGGCTGCTATTAAGGCAACTACGATTGAGTGAACTCCTGTAATGAACAATGAAGAGAATAAGGAAGATGTGATGACATACCAGACACTTCTTTCATATGTCGTTCAATGAATTGAACACAAGAAGCACATGTCATCCCTTCAACAGCCAATGAACATTTCTCCAGATGAGAATCTTCGGAAGACTAAATAACAGCATTTACAAATAATTACAATCATAGCAAACGTACATTTTTGTCATTTTTGAGTGAGTTGGCTCTTACTGAAAGAGTAGGAGTAGGAGGTCGAGGAGGAGTGACTCGAGTATATGAACCATTCGAAGGGCCCTCACGGTATACTTAATCATCTATCATATACTCATTCTTCCATCACAGTACTGACCATCATCCTCTACAACACATGTTTCGAATCCCATATTATCTATTCCTTCTGCTACTTGAGGACCAGTCAATGGAGGATTCTCATAGACAATGTCACCTTCTTCGTTCATCAGATCTACCATAATGGATACAACTCCAGGTATAGTCTTCATCTTGTCCTCAAACAACTTCCCATTCTACACAACATACTACCGTATACCTGAATGTTGTTTACACATGAATGGCATGTCATTCCCTTGATGGAAACTTTCGCTCTTCTTTTCTCCTTCTTTGAGAAGACTGAAAGAGGAAAATATATTGGACCATTTTGAGTAAAGGAAACCATTAGAAGCAGGGGCTGAAGATATAATGGAAGTCTCGAATCCCATGTCATCAATGGATGAAACAACAGAAGAAGGAGTCCACAGGGATGGATCAAAGACAACTTGGGCTGAAGGGAAATTGGGTGAATAAGAAAAGGAAAGGACAGACCCTTGGCGTCTTTGAGCAAGACATGAACAGATATTATACCGGGACGAGTACGAAGATTGTCCTGGAATGAAGATGGATCTTGAGATGGGGAGAAAGATACCTGGATATTGTTGACACAAGAATGACATGTCATTCCCTGAACGGAGACTGTGACCTCCTGTGGAGAGGAGGACATCTGAAGAGACAATGTGAATGAAATGGGAAGACATTTAGAGGATTGAAACCTCTTTCAGAGACACATACAGATGTTCATTCTGTTTAAACTTTACTCTTCATCTCTACAAAGTACCGACAAACAACAGTATTAAATAGGTATCACAGTCCAACATCATGAAATCATAACGCTTACACGAGAGACCAATAACTATGTGAGAAAAGGGTGAACATATTACAGGAAGAAATGGACCTGCGGCAAGAGAAGGCTGCTTATAATCCAGTTCCACTGATAACATCACACGTGAAGCAATCGAACCTATACATTGGGTCATGACTACGAAGCACAGCTTCAAGGTATAACCAACCGTTGAAAGAATCCCCGCAACACCAACTGTGATTCTTTTTGTGTATCGAACATTTGAAGGATGGAGGAGGGCCACGGCTATATTGGCTACAATGTAATTTTTGTGAATTTTTGACAATATCATTAATAACTTGGTTCATTCCGACTCTTTCAAGGTTCTTACGTGTGACAATAATTTGTGGCGGTGCTTGATTATTCAATCATTGTACTCGAAAAATGTGTGGGTATAATGACTGTTGTTGGCATCATTTTTGAAGATCTCATCGGGGGAATCACGAATATCGAGCTCCCAGATCTGTAGCTTCCCTTTGAAGGAAGTTATTTTTTAGAATTGTTTTCAAACATATTTCCGTATCCAGAACCGGCAATTCAGCCGGGAGCCGTTTATAATTAAGGCAATTAAGCCGGGTGTACTCACGGGTATATTTATATTACCCACAACATTTCAATACCCTAGTTACATTTTGAATTTCCTGGTCCGACCATTTTTGTCTTGAAACGAGTTTCGTGTCAGGAGAATGGGGGAGGGTGCCTTCTTATCACTATTGCATATCAACGGTGCACGTTTAGCCACACTTTTAAGTGTGGCTAAACGTGTGCTAAAACAAGTTCCGCATAAGAGTGGTAATGGTCGAGCAGGGAGTAGAACAGTTGTCAGATCTAATTGAAAACAAGTTCTGTGAACTCTCCTGGGATGGATACACTTTAGCCGCGGCATCAAAATTTTATTATATAAATATAGACAAACAAATTTAGAGATTCGAGTATCGTCTGCCATAGGAAAGAGGCCAAATCTCAGAAAATTTGTAAAACAGTGTTCTAGTGTGGTTTTGACATAGATTTCGAAAAACAACCTAATTTTGCATGAAAACGATAAATCGAGTTTTTCCGATTTGTTCTGATTTTACTTGGCGAATTAAAAAAAGAAAAACAATTTTCGTTCATTTTCACCTCAGTTTAATGTTTTTGGGTTCCTGTTCTCAACAAGTGAAATGTGGAACGCAGTTAAGGTCGCTGGTGTGATTTGACACAATAGAGAACCGATGTCCTGTGAAAATCCGGGTTGGTATCTATGCTTTGTCCCTCTGATTTGGTATTTATGCTTTGTGCCTCTGCTTTGGTATTTATGCTTGTTATCAGAATGAAAACACTTCTCCTTATCTTGTACTGCACCCCAAAATCGAAGACATATCAATGATAACCGTCTTAAATAGTCAAGTGTCGGTCTCGTAAATGCGGTGTCTCTCATCTTACCATTGTATATTTTTATTATCACACCATTGTCGCCATTAAACAATTCCAGGGCACACGATGTTCTGCCTGTTTCGTGCTCTCAGGACAAATTTGCTTCATCTATTCAGGTTTCCCGTTAGTCACCATGGCGTATATATGGAGCTCGTATCAAGATCACAGCTACCCAGACAATATATTGTTACAAAATTTATTTGTCGAAATATTGGTGCTTGTATTTTACGTCTTTGCACAAACGTTTCCTTGTTTTTGATATTAATTGACTTATGCTCAACACGTTCATCTCTTTCTCTTCGCAATCATGTATTTTCTTTTGTATAATGAAAACACTTCTCAATCTTCAACATTATTTCCCGCATTTCTTCCCATATTCGTTGTCTTTTCTCAGTACGTGTCTGTAATTTAGTTGACAATACTTTACGTGATGTATTTCAATGGTACTATACATTTGAAGATAAACCTTCAGTGAAACATAACCCAAGTAGTCAAACTGCCAACCACACCTGAATGGCGATATTACAGGAATGAAGCACGATCATTCTCATCATGATATGCATCATGGTATGGGTGGTCATGATGCGATGAAGATGTGGTTCCATGGAGGATGTAAGGAAGTGATCCTATTCGAATTCTGGAGAATTGATTCGTATCTTGGTAAATGCAGTCATTGTGATATATTGATAGCCTTTTTATTGCAGGTCTCCTCCTGTCGTGTGTAATTATTTTTGTAATGGGAATTCTATATGAGGGTGTCAAATGGATCCGAGTATACCTTCAACTGTTACGTGCCTCTTCCAACAAGGGTCAAACAGCCAGTTCCCACAATCGTGTCAGAATATATATCATTGATTCAAATGGCGAACGAATGCACTGCAGGAATTAGACAGACTGCAGAACAACGCGGAATTCGGACCTTCTTCCACTCATCGTTGCCATTCAAGAATTCATCAACGGTTAGATTAGTCCATATTCATAACTGTAATGCATTTATTGGAGGAATACTGAAAGAAACGTTCCATCGTTCGTCTTCAGCATAGCACAAGTCCTTCTATACTGCGTTCAGGTACGATATTCGTTGTCACTAGGAATCTCTTATTGACAGTCAATTTGTGAGTTTACCGTGGCGAAGTATGCTTACGGCTATGGTGGCATTTTTAACCGGCTGACAACAACGTCTAGAAATGAGAACCCTAATTATGACACTCAACCCTTTTCTATAGGGTGTCGCGTGCGTATCTTTTAGTACATTCGTCATGTCCCTACTCTCTGAGGCGCGCCTGTGTCGCATTATGTAGACAACTGCACTTGCTACAGTAGAGACAAAACGAATGCACTAAAAGATTCGCATGTTAAACCCTACTTTTCTGCCTTTTCAGTTTATTCTCGCGTATTTTCTTATGCTGATTGTGATGTCATACAATACATGGCTGAGTGAGTTGCCTTGTTTTCCTCCTCTTATTATGCATCCTCCTTTTGCTATAAATGGTACGTGTGAAACACATCCTAAAGCACGGGTGGAGGTCAGATAGATGATGAAATAACACGTAAATTATGAGAGTGGCAGTTGGTCAAAAACCAAACGAGTGTACTGGATATAACAGTATGCATAATAGACTTCTCTTTAGCCATCGCAGTGATAGGAGCTGCTGCCTTCGGTCATTGGCTCTTCACCATAATCATTCCCCATCCAAACGCAGCTGGACATGATTCGTTTACATCCGATGGATGTCATTAATTTCCTAGATCATATTTTTTCTATGATATCTCTGTTTACTAGGATGCAATCTCACTCAAGGGTCATATATCGAATAAAGATGATATCTTTGATGCATATGTTGAAAAGTAAAATTGATGATAGCCTGCGACGGCGGACCTCCCTTCGAACTCAGGAATTCAGATGAGAGTCCCAATAATTAACTCCTTCCATGTCGTCCTCTGAAATCTGCTGACAATCAGTTCATTCGCAAGGCCGGAATCAAACTCACTGGGAGCCCAAACAGATCATGACCACATAGACCTCAGATCTCATCGGGAGCAGATTGGGTCTCTCAAGTTTCAACGGGGGCTCCGCCGTCGCAAACGGGAACGGGAATTAAGCTCTTCATGAATTAAGCTCTTCATTAAATTCATGGAGATTAGATAACTTTGAGCACAATTATGGCCAAAAAACCAAGTGTTTCCATAAAAAATTCGATAGTGGATCCTTGGTGCAGAAATGATGATCAATTCCACGTTCTGGAATCTTCTCTTAGCAAGTTGTGCCTTTCCCTACTCGCTCGTTATATCAAAACCTAGCTCTGATGCTGGGAAGTCCTTTCACCGTTTTATAGTTTCTCGTTTGTAGCCTTCTCTATTTCAATTTCGCGCCTAAGATCTGATGATTCAAACTATTATAATAGAAAGTGTAAGCAATTACCACTCTTGTCCACATTACACGATAGTCTCACCAAAGAGACAATATGAAATATACACCGTTTGTAAGAGCAGAACCACGTAATCGAGAGAGATTCACAATAAAAATCCATCGCAACACACGAAATATCCAATTGTCAGTACTGATCCAGGTTTGTCCGTTAGATGTAACGTTATGGTAACTTTTTATTATGTGGAAAATATTATGTGAAAATCACGCCATTTCTGGACGGATTACTGAAAAATATGAATAGTATGGAATCGTGCTGATCCAACGTAGTTAATTGATGGTTCTGGTTCAGTATGGTTATATGGCACGGGATTCAGCATCACTTGTTCTCAGCAAGGGAAGCCTCGGTCTTGCTACCATCAGTACCGCTCTTACCTAAAAAAACAATAAAACAATCATTATAGTCCCAGGCATTATAGTCTATAATTAGGACCAGAAATTTATCTAAGCATTTGTATATGTATAGCATTTGCATATCAATGATCGTCAACATCGAGTACGCGAACAAAACCCTGTTACTATTCGTATTAATTGATGTTTGCGAAATACAACATATCACTTTAACTCTCGAAAAACGATGTTTTAGATAACATTACTTACCACTGCAGCACTTGCTCTCCTTGGGCTTGGCACTTTGGCCGGCCTTGCAGCAGTCACCCTGTAATTTTCACGGTATTACTATATTTTTGTTGAAGGACTTGAACGTAGTAATATTATTGATCTGGATATGATTTGCTGGCATGTTCCTATTAATGCATATTATTCCATTTTTGATTAGATGGGGAAAGGGATGATGTTCTAGCCCAGCACATGTTCCGATTTCAAGACCGTTGTATGTCTTTTTGATGCTAAGAAATTTTTCCCATACAAAATATGGTTAATTTGCCCTGCATAACACAGATCGAAGCATAACACTATGTAAAAAATCCGAAATAGCGTAATCACCTTGCATCCGGAGCCGCACTTGCATTCCTTTCCGTCGGTGCCACCTTAAAGAAAGTGTTTTATTTTATTTTTTATACTTAATTTCTATTGAAATTATAGCATCTTAAAGTAGGCCTAAGCCTAAGCCTACTCCACAATTCTACATGCATAATCAAAGAATAGTAGTGACGAATAATAGGCAACTCACAAGGCATGATTGCTCAGTGGTGAATAGACAAGAGTGGCCGTGCTCTGGTTGATACGAGCAGATGAGTGGAATTTATAGGCAACTTGGGCAAATACGAGAAATTGAGACGGCAGAGACGCTGCTGAGAAGTATATCTTGTGTCTGACTATAGTTTGTAGTTGTGTTTGTGCTCAACAGCTTCCCTTGAAAATATAAATTGTAAAAAAATTTCAAGATTTTGTGCGATAATTGCCCATATTGGGCGATATTGGGCGTTCGTACATATAACAGACATCATTGCTTCCTTTAGGTTACATAAATCTTAAACAAAATTGAACAAGAACATGCATATAACGTGTTTTGGGATGTCTGCCTTCCACTTCGTCCGATATTTAATATGGAAGATTCCGCAGCGTAGTACACGAAACAGCTATGTGAAAATGTGGCTATCACATAGCCGATTTCTTTCTCGAACTTCAATTTCAACAATAACTGCAAATACTTCGTGTTAAATTTATTGCAGCATACACGATTTGGCGGCACGACCGCAGAAATTGTATCTTGTGCAGAGCTAGAGTTAGTAGTCGTGCTTTATACTTATGAAGTGTTTTGGCGAGCAGAGTTATCATAGTTGACAATATATCAGCATCACAGAATGAGTCGCTCGTTTTGTCAATAGAGAGTTGCGCTCGTGTAAACACTGTAGGAATAAACAGAAAATAATTATTCACCACTTTATTTTGTTTCAGCTTGTTGTCAAGAGACAAGGCCCGTTGAGTTCATAACTAAATTTGCCTTACAACCGACTATTTCGGCTGAAAATAATACGACAGTGAAATGCATTATATTCTCTCCAAAGGTCGTGTATTATGCAAATTGGAAATCGAACACACACAAGTTGTTTATATTTTGTAGTCACAGTCAATAAAAATATCTCAGCGTATCCCTGTAGTGATAATCATATGATGATGACAATTCACGACTCTTCTTTTAACAAGATTTTACAAAATACAAAATCGCACCTTGCTGGTCATGGCAATAGCTTCACATCTTCCCCCCCCTCCCTCATCTACAATGTACGACTTTCGATCGCTATAATTGACGTACAATGTCGTTCCCTTTTTCAATTACGGAATTAGAGAGTGTGTATCCGAAACTTTCGATGTTTCAAAACTAACAAGAACGTGCAAGCCATTGGCTCTGTTGTCCACTTTTTCCGAAACCAACACCCTGGAAAATAGTATTAGCTATCCACCGTTTCTTTGAACAAGAATTTATAATCTGCTGTTTGCATTCACAATTTAACACAGCACTTACTTATTCGGCCAAATGATACTATGTCAGAGTGGTTTACTGGTAAATAACAGGGGTATGGAATCATGGTGCCAGAATGGTTCAGTGTTTCACACTTATGCTCGGCATGGAAGCCCGCCGCCATGTAGCACTTCTTTTTTAAAAAGTCTTTATTCCGGGGTCAGGGGGATAATCCAAGGGGGATGTGTATGGCGCCTTGGTTGGGCAGGGGCGGGGGTCGAACCCGGGCTGTCAAAATGATGTGTGGCGTCCTAACCACTGAGCCACCTCGCCCCCAAATGTAGCACTTCCTTCACTTCTAACCCGTTCCCACCAGGGGCCTCGTCCTATCGACTCTTACCAATGATATAATCTGTTTATTTATAACTTGATCTCAAACTGGACGTTGACTGATGTGTGTGCAAAATGTGAGAGTGTGGACCTTGGTGCGTGACCGATTTTGACTCTCATTTCTTCTCTAGTCTTTATTCCTCTTCTCATATGATTCGGACGATATGCAGAGGGGAAGAGATTGGGCTCTCCCCCCTGTAACAGTCCTGAGAGACGCAATACAATCATTCATTCACTCCACTACATACTTTTAGTGTCTCCATCACAAAGAATCTAATAGTCTTATAGCTGCCTTGTTTGCCCATTGTTGCGGTGAGACCCTGAATGGATTCAGTGGTTGCTGTATGCCAACTATCATTCACTCAATTGGTAAAGTCCTCTCAGTCCTTCTATTCTCACAATGGGTGTCACACCAAATGGGAATCCTTTGAACTTTGGCTCGGGAAGCGACCGCTCGTGGACCTGTTATCAAAGACCATGAAAAATACAAAACTGGTTTTGTGCCTTGATTTTCTCTCTGGTGAGACTCTCGTTGTGGAAGTTACCCTAGATCAAAATATTCCACTATATCTGACTGGAGAAATTGCAGTTGTGGATTCCGGAGGTAAACTTGATGAAATGTGCTGGTGCGAGTACATAACGAAGGCAAGACAAGATAAAGACTTGCACGGGGATGTGTGTAAATCACTTTTGACAGGCATCAATCCTCTTGTTATCTTTGTCATAGTTATTATACTCATTCTCATATGAGTTCATGAGAGCATTGTTGTCTCATACTCATTACATTATAGCCTAATTAATGGCATTTGGTTGTCGAAATGTATTGGAAGGTAACATTGGAGCATCCATATCACATTCTTCATCCAATGTCTTTTCGTTCCTTCCAAATATTCTTCACACTCAAACAACTTAACGTTCCAAGTTAGACACTCATGGCATTCTTTTTCTCTATTGAATATAGAAAATTCTTCCAGTAGATGGCCCTTACACCATCATTCAAAGGTCATTATCTTGGATACACAAAAAGAATCACAGTTGATGTTGCGAGGATTCGTTCAGCGGTTGGTTGTAGTAGTACCCTCTAGTTGTGCTTTGTATTCAGGGCATAAACTATGGGTACGCATGCTGCGCGTTTCACTGCGTGTGATGCAATCCATGGGACTGTATTGCCTTCCGTTGCTGCAGATCCATTTCATTTTACTATGTGCGTGTTTCACATCTCATGAAAACGACAACTCTGGCATGCGCGTTTCGCAACGTGTAGGATGTCTTATGATTGTGCTTTGTAGTCAAACACAAACTACACGCAGAAGCTTCTCTTGCTTTCCGAAACTCTCGCCGTCTCATTTTTCGCTCGCTGTAGAGTATTCTCTCTCGCCCTCTGCTCTCACGAGCACTCTTCCTGCTTTCTGAATCAGCAGTTTTTTTCTCCAGAAACGTTTGCTTGGCTCAACCTATAAGATGGCCGATTACGTCCCTTCCGTCAGTTCTTCCGACGTATTATCTTTGGCGCAGTTTTATGCTGATTCTGAAATTAGCTCATGAGAACATTGCTGTATCATCCTCAATACTTTTGCACTTAGTTAAGTACATTTGGCTGTCGAAAGGAATTGGAAGGTGAAACAGAAGCATCCTTTTCACATTCTGCATTCATGCCACTTTTTTCTTTCTATTATGTGTGTATATACTTCTTCTCATAGATGGCCTTTCTCCATCCTTCAATGGCCATTATCTTCGATACACAAATAGAATCATAGTTGATGTTGCGAGGATTCCTTCAACGGTTGGTTGTACCTTCTAGTTGTGCTTTGTAGTCAAGACACAAAGTAAGTATAGGTGAGTTAGCATTCCTATGAAAGTCTCTCCGTCTTTTCATACTCAAACATGTCTGAATCTATTTCTTTTCTTTCTCTCATTTCATTCCATCTACTGTTCTTTAAGATATCTTCAGTTCACTACAAATGGCGTCTTCGATTAGAATTTTATCCATCTCTTCTCTTATCCTTTTTGAGATTACTCGTGAATGTATTTCATGGTCAACAGATACCTTAGTGTTCCATGTACTCTTCATGATGCAGCATTAACATAATAACATCTTGGGTCTCATGTATTTTTCTGTCTTTTACCACTTGATTATTTTATATTCACTTTTAAGTTGTATGCATTTTCTTGTTTGTAGATATTTTGTAGAGATGAAGAGTAAAGTTTTAACAGAATGAACATCTGTATGTGTCTCTGATAGATCGTTGTCATCCACTGATTAACCTGCACTTTCTATCATTCTCATTCCTGTCCTCTCTTCAGATGTCTTCATCTCCACAGGAGGTCACAGTCTCCGTTCAGGGAATGACATGTCATTCTTGTGTCAACAATATCCAGGTATCTTTCTCCCCATCTCAAGATCCATCTTCATTCCAGGACAATCTTCGTACTCGTCCCGGTATAATATCTGTTCATGTCTTGCTCAAAGACGCCAAGGGTCTGTCCTTTCCTTTTCTTATTCACCCAATTTCCCTTCAGCCCAAGTTGTCTTTGATCCATCCCTGCGGACTCCTTCTTCTGTTGTTTCATCCATTGATGACATGGGATTCGAGGCTTCCATTATATCTTCAGCCCCCGCTTATAATGGTTTCCTTTACTAAAAATGGCCTGTATATTTTCTTCGTTCAGTCTCCTCAAAGAAGGAGAAAAGAAGAGCGAAAATTTCCATCAAGGGAATGACATGTCATTCATGTGTAAACAACATTCAGGTATACGGTAGTATGTTGTGTAGAATGGGAATTTGTTTGAGGACAAGATGAAGACTGTACCTGGAGTTGTATCCATTATGGTTGATCTGATGAAGGAAGAAGGAGACATTGTCTATGACAATCCGCCATTGACTGGTCCTCAAGTAGCAGAAGGAATAGATGATATGGGATTTGAAACATGTGTTGTAGAGGATGATGGTCAGTACTGTCAGGGATGAATGAGTATATGATAGATGATTAAGTATACCGTGAGGGCCCTTCGAATGGTTCATATACTCGATACACTCGTCCTCGACCTCCTACTCCTACTCTTTCAGTCAGGGCCAACCCATTCAAATATGACAAAAATGTACGTTTGTTAAATTATTTGTAATTAGTTGTAAATGTTGCTGTTTAGTCGTCTGAAGATTCTCTTATGGAGAAATGTTCATTGGCTATTGAAGGGATGACATGTGCCTCTTGTGTTCAATTCATTGAACGACATATGAAAGAAGTGTCTGGTATGTCATCCCATCTTCCTCATCCTCTTCATTATTCATTACAGGAGTTCAATCAATCGTAGTTGCCTTAATAGCTGCCAAAGCAGACTTGACATTTGATCCATCCAAAACGAACGTACCGGAGTTGCTAGAAAAGATGGAGTCATTGGGATACAAGTAAACTCGGCACTTCGTCTTTCATTTTATTGTTTCTTCAGAGCACGATTTCTCGATTCTGGAACATCTGCATACACGAATGTTTATTTGATGGTGAGTTGTGTAAGATTCAATGCTGGTGAGATGATGAATGAAGTTGGGAGGCCTGGACTCTGAATCGGCAGTTCAACGACTGGAATCTCATGTCATGGCGAGAAAGGGAGTCAAATCATGCCGTGCAAGTGTAGACACTTCTATGCTTACTGTTGAATTCTCTCTCCATGAAGTTGGACCACGAGACATCATACAGATTGTAGAGGTAAAGAGAATGAACATAATGGTGACTATCTGTACACTTTTAGAGCTTAGGATTCACAGCAGAGTTGTCAGATAGGGAAGATCATACCAATAGATTGGATCATTCAGGAGAAGTTGCCAAGTGATTGGACTTTCTTTTCATCAATACATTCTCATCTTTAGATGGAGAACAGCCTTTCTCATTTCTCTTATTTTTGGTGTTCCTGTAATGATTGTCATGGTTATATTCCATTGGATTCTTCATACTCCAATGCATCCTGAGGCACAGACTCCTATTTTCACTCCAGCCCTTTCACTCGACAACCTCATTCTCTTCCTTCTTTCTACTCCAGTTCAAGTCAATCCTACTTCCCCTTCCCTTCTCATATTCTCTCTCAGGTATTTGGTGGTCGTTGCTTCTACACCGGTGCATGGAAGGCAGTTAAACATGGAGGAATGAACATGGATGTACTCATTGTAATGGCCACTTCAATTGCATATGGATACTCGATCCTTGGTTGTCCTCATTCCATTGACTAGTTGACCCTTCTGATATAGTCCTTGTGGCTGCAATGATCCTTGGATGGACTTCTTCCCCTATGACTTTCTTCGATGTTCCTCCTATGCTCATTGTATTCGTTGCATTGGGAAGACTACTGGAACACAAGGCAAAGGTAGAAGAGTCATCCAAAAATTGAAGTAATGTCTATTCAAAGGGGAAGACCTCGGAGGCATTGAGTAGGCTAATGTCCCTCCAGGCAAGAGAAGCAACTATGGTCACTCTTGATTCTGAAGGAAGGGTAGTCTCAGAGAAGAGAATATCCATCGAATTGGTCAGTGTTATGCATAGAGTACATAGTGAATACAGATGTATTGAGGTGCAAAGAGGAGATATCATCAAGGTTCTTCCTGGAGCGAAGATTCCTGTGGATGGAGTTGTGGTTGAAGGACACTCAGCTGTTGATGAGAGTTTCATAACTGGTGAGTGGAATGAGGGAGGGGCGAATGGAGAAGAATGATTACAGGAGAATCAATGCCTATCATCAAGAAGAAGGGAAGTAGTGTCATTGGAGGAAGTATGAATACGAAGGGAACAATTCTTATCCAGGTTGCAAAGAGATGAAAATAGAAGAATAGTTGTGTTGAGGCGACTCATGTGGGTAATGAGAGTACTCTTGCTCAGATTGTTCGATTGGTTGAAGAGGCACAGACAAGCAAGGTATATCATCCTCAATCATCTTTATCATCCTCAATCCATCTTCACACAGGCTCCCATTCAACAAATGGCTGATCGGATTGCTGGATTCTTTGTTCCCATAGTCATTGGAGTGTCCTTATTGACCCTTTTATCATGGTTTCTGTTTGGATACCTCCAACCTGCTCCTGCCGATCAGGTTCCTTCCCCTTATCTTCTCTCATTCATCTCTTCCCTTTCAGTCCTCTTCTGCTCGAACCGAGGCTGTTCTCAAAGTTGCATTC
>JACMIF010003387.1:0-11149 GCA_014805445.1 Diplogasteroides magnus
TGGCCCACTACTTGCCGTAGGTCCACATTAAAATGTGGACCTACGGCAAGTAGTGGACCAGAATGCAGAAAGATCGTCGCCTGTAAGAATTTTCGTACGCAAAGACTAAAGCAGCTCCACAGATCCTGGCGCACGATGACCTGTGAGAGTATGAGCTGTGAGTCGTCAATGGAGTAATGCTTCGACGGAGATAACGGACCGGAATGCAAGAAAATCGGAGTCGGTGTGTTTGCATCTCCTTGAACATGCAAAACTTGTGTATTCTAGGCCCTCCAGGACCTATGCTGGACTGTGTCAGCATGCGGTGTCCCGAGCTTGAGCAGTGCTTTGATAGGGAGAATGGACCGGTGTGCGAGAAGATTCCAATTGGTATTGTTTCAATGACGAAGGGTGAAATAAGTGGCTGACAGATCCTATGATTCCGGGTCCCCCGCAGCCATGTGACAATAAGGTTTGTGGTCCAATGGAACAATGCTTCGACGGAGAGAACGGCCCAGAATGTCGCAAGAATGGAGTTGGTATGT
Source organism: Diplogasteroides magnus (assembly GCA_014805445.1). Taxonomy (NCBI): domain Eukaryota; kingdom Metazoa; phylum Nematoda; class Chromadorea; order Rhabditida; family Diplogasteroididae; genus Diplogasteroides; species Diplogasteroides magnus. The sequence goes on from JACMIF010003387.1 coordinate 525, forward strand.
CCCTGACAGTTTGGATATTTCAAAGACAGTGGAAATTTAAAAATTATATCAGATCCTGGAATACCTAAGCTAACATGTGATAGTATGAGGTGTGGTCCAATGGAACAATGCTTTGACAGGGAAAACGGACCGGAATGCAAGAAGATCGGAGTCGGTATGATTTTTCCTCTGTGACCACGCAGTACTCATCCATTCCAGACCCACCCCATCATCATTGATAGTGGAACGTGTGCGAACCCAAGAACTCACTCAGTGGCTATTACAATATACTGATACTAACTTCATATTTATTGAATTTTCATGGTTTGAGATGCATAACAATAACTACCGACCGCAGGTGCCTGTCCAAATTTTTATTCTAGACTACATGAGTTAGATCTGTGCCAGTTTTCATCGCATTTGTCATCAGATTCTCATTTTCTTTGCGTTCGTATCGCTTCGACAGTGAATACGCTTTGTTTTCGTTGATTTTGAAAAGATTTATAAGAGCGAAGAATTTTTTTTTAAATTAAGTGTGCTTCATTTTTGAATCATTGATGCTGATGGAATCTATATCCAATCGTTCTTTGCTTTGCTTGTTGAATAAATATATGTAACAATTTTCAAGAATAAATTCAAAAGGGAAAAATCTCAGCCAATACTTTCAATTGGTAATCAGAATTGCAACACTTCACAAATGTCAAGTAGTCAATTCCAATAAATATGAAGATCGTATAAGGAAATTGTGCATTGTTTGCGAAAACAGGCAAAATTCCCCCTGCGTAGAAATCTATTGTTCTTGCTTGCAGAAGACAATAAAACAGCCACTTTTTGTCACAGAATGCATTGATTGATTGGTTCGTTTAAATCGTTTAAAGGAGCTGTACCACGAACTTTTTTATTTTTTGTATGGATTCCTAGATCAAACTACAAACCACAAAATCAGGTCTATCGGGTCCCTTGCCGGGTCTATCCGACCCCTTGAAGCAGAGATAGCAACCTTCCCTAAATACAGGAAGATATCTAATGATTATCGATTTGTTGATTAAGATAACTAAATAATACTACACTCATTCAATCATCATTTTAGCGCATTGTCTGATTACTTTTTTTAAGAAATGAAAGATAGAGGGGCAATATTATCATCAATATGCAAATTTGTCGGATAGACCCGGCAAGGGACCCGATAGACCTGATTTTGTGGTTTGTAGTTTGATCTGTGATCTTTATAAAACCGCAAAAATGGTGATTTCTTCTACTTAGCTTCCTTAGAAAATCTCGTTTTTGCACGATTTTGATGCCGCGAAACAGTAGACCTACAGTATCCCATTGACGAAGTAAGCTATTCTATAGTACTCCTACCGTAATCGTGTCGTAATCGCGAAACTTAGAATATTGCCTTTCTATTTTTATTCATTTATTTTTTAAAAACTAACAAGTCATTTTATCTGACAATGACAAATGTAGTGGAACGATGATGGAATACATATTTCATTCTTCCCCTCTGCGCCGCTGTGCGATGTAGATACAACCGCGCGGTAAGACACGAATGATGGAAAATGAATGAAATGGCTAACCCCATTCGAGCATTCGAGCACTCGCGAACCTCTGTTCGGCTCGCGAGAAGTGCACTTTGGAGCGGCTCGAGCGGTCGAGCCATTCTTCGAGCCTCCTTTCGCGCCGCTCGGAGACCTCGAGCGCTCGAGAATTTCGGCTAGAGTGGCCCATCATAATATAACGATATGCTTGAGGATGATCGAGACCAAAAACATTTTGAGCATAGAATCCGATTTATCAGTGAAAAATACATTTTGTCTCGTAAAACATTTTTATAAGGAGACAGCTCATAAGGGATTCGAGACAGTAGAACACCCCCTCGCCCTACTCAATGACCACACGCTGAATGTGTGCGTTGTTGGCTAAAAGAGTGTATAGATAGAATAAGAGTCCAATGCATTTGTTGCACTGGAAATCAGAAGTAAAACACAAACTTTTCATTGTTGAATTCCGGCCAAAGTTCAGATTCTTAGTTTCGCCACGCGTTGTATAAGTTAGGTTGAACTATTTTAAGTGCGATATACAAGAAAGAAATCTTTAAACTCAACGTGGACTATAAATCTTCTCCATTTACAAACAATTTTTGCATGTAAGCACTCAGTTGTCATTGACCTGTTAGCGCCGTCATCGCTATCTTATAAAAATTTTGGCGCCGAAGAAATCAATCGCCTGCTACGGAATTGTGCTCCTTTTTACTTTCGAGCGGCTGTATATTTCGAATGAATTATATGAATTATACCCGAGTTCACCATTTACTGGATTTCGACACCACAGGGCGATCAACTCAACACCGCTTACTTCAAGTCTTCCATCTACGTGATTGCTTGCTTACTCTTTGCGTGATTCCTTCCAGTCAAGACGATAAATGGTAAGTAATGGCTTATATAGAATTGATTGCAAAAACATTACTGCATCTTTACTAGAAAGCTTCTCTCTGTGTGTGTCTTTGTGTGTATACAACGCCAAAGTAAGTCCCAGGAAACGCTTCCAAATCCCATAAACTATATACTAATCGACTTAACTCGATACGGGTAGAAAGATCGGACTTTGAACTTTGATCTTTTGATCTTTTGATCTTTCTTTCCAAAAACGAGCAATAATTCTTGAATTGGACAGTTCACTGGATAACGCACTATGAAACTGATTTCCAGGCAAAGGGTGTCGCTAATGGTGACCGATCCCGGAACTCCCGCATAGAATGAATGAGACCAGGTGGTTCCGCAGGACTGAGCCAAATGAAGGCTATTTCCGCATCAGTTCCGCATTGTCGCGGAACCGGACTGTTTATTCTAGGAAACGCTTTTTGTAAAATAAGTGCATCATTTGCCGTCTCCACTCATCCGCTAGCGATTTTTAAAAAGTCTTTATTCCGGGGTCAGGGGGATAATCCAAGGGGGATGTGTTCCTGCCGGTGGACTGATGGGCCAGTCGATTAGGAGTTACACCCTGGCGTTCTAAGCGTTTTCTCCAGGGGATCTTTTTCGCGGGCACCGCTACCAATTGCCCGACCCACGGAGGGATGGCGCCTTGGTTGGGCAGGGGCGGGGGTTGAACCCGGGCTGTCAGAATTATGTGGCGCCCTAACCACTGAGCCACCTCGCTAGCGGTTATCTATCGCTATCAGAGACAACCGTTTGCCGAAGAGCAGAGACGGCAAATGATGCACATATTTTCCAAAACTCGTTCTCTAGTTCATTCTTCCTTTTGTTATCTATATTGCGGTGCGTTTTTTTCCGAAGAATATCACAAGCGACCGGTTGATTGGTAGTCAATGACTACTAGTAATCGGTTCCGCATGAGTTGCGGAACCGGGAGTTCCGCATCAGTTGCATTGCTATGAATGAGTCAAGCGCGGTCACCATCGACTCATTCATTCATTGCCCCCACCGGTTCCGCTCCGGTTCCGGTCACCATGAGCGACACCCTATAATGTACAAATTTCACAAGCCACCATTTGATTTCCACAACCATCAAACCATGCTGAAGCTGCAGGTTCCCATTCGAATTCAATGACCGACATCACAACCATAAGACCGCAACTTCGGAAATGAACTCGAAGATCCCTGTCGCTTTTGTGGAGAACACAACTACTTCATTTGTCTCGATGTCAAAAGCGCAGAATCTGACAATTAGCAACTCACTCATGTGTGCTGACTGCGTTTCGTAGTTGCCTATGACAAGAACGCGCAACAAACACTCGTCATCAGCGTACTGTAATCTCTGATTCACATGTTCAAGAACTAAACTTGCCTGTGGTTGGTCATACTGGGCCAGCGATGGAGGATTACTCATCACAACCTTTGAGAATCAACAGCACAACAAAAAGAAGTGGGAACTGTAGTGATGGGCAATCATTGCACTTCACTGGAATCCAGATGAAGAATTCAATCGTCCGTTCCTTCCGATTGCACCTGATGGTGCAGCATCCCTGCCACTCTGCCCTATTTAGGCTTCTAACCCATGCGCGTTTGTGAAAATTTGTATCAGTCATTAGAAAAATGTAGTTGGCTAGTTTCGAAATTGGAACTGATGGCTCAACGTTACGCTACCGAAAGCGTCTTAGCAGCTGTCGCCCGTGGTGGAGCATCACGTAAACCGAAATATTTTTCCTTTACCCATTGACGACTGTTGGTGTTGGTGTTCATAAGAGAGAGGGAATATTTAGAAGATGCAGCCCTACCGTAAGCCGAGCCATTGGACCGCCGTGTTCAAAAATCCCGAGAGGGGATGGGAGTTGAGAGACGTCATGGTTTCAGACTGAATATGACGGTAGGACGTGTGCCTTTCACACTGATCTGACGTTGCGAACTAGAGTTCTCCAAATGCATGCTATGTAGTCTACATGAGGTCAGATGTGAGAATCGAGACATAGCATTGTCCTACAATCTTAATTTGTGTATTTGTGTCGTTCACCTTGCGACTGTGTATGGAGGAATTATTAACAGCCGTTATTTTATAGCAGTCTAACTTCATTCCTAGCGGTAGTCTCTGTGACGTGAGCGACGACCGCTAGGAATGAAGGTAGAATGCTATAAAGTAACGGCTGTCAATAGTTCCTATCTTTGTCCATGATGCTAGTGACTCTTAATTGTCGGTCTCTTATCAGAAGGGTTGAGTGACAAAGGACATTCTTTGTAACGAAAGGAGAATTCATTCGATAGTTCATTTGTCTATTGTGATTGCATGTTTTGATGCGCGGGCGAAATATACTTTGATTCCCCTCAGTTAACAGCTTGACAAACTATTCCGCAAATATAATATTATTCTTAAAGCAATTGTTTTCATAAAGTTTCTTTTCTCAAAATCAGTACCGTTCTTTGTAAGAGCTGATATATCTCGAGTCTTGTATAACGGTATCGTCTGCAGTTGATCCAAAATTACGCTATCAATGAGCGACCTATTGTGTGTCTGTGTCATATCAATTGAACACTATCAATCTCGACAGGCAATAATTGCAGCCAAAGACGACGAGTGGAGGAGGAAGATTACTATAGTGCCAATTTCGATCAACCATTAGCAATACAGGAAGGGATTGTGTCAATCGGCCACCAACTGTAAGTCAACGTTGAATATTATTCTTGTAAACGGAATTGATTTAACCAAGTTAATCAGCCGTCATTGAAACTTAGATATCAGAAATTATTTGTAATTTCACGATTTTCATTGATATTTCGATGTATCCGCGTTCAAATGAGCCCAAAATATTTCAAAATGATAATGAAAGGGTTTCAATTTTGTACAGCACATGGCGAGTTTCATTACACAACTTTTTAGCACTAGATGCGGGCGCAGGCGAACTCCGTTGAGCTCATTTCGTTTTCCATTTCAAATTGCGACGCAATAGTGAAAACAGCTGTAATCCGAGGGTCGCTGGTTCGAATCCCGCGTCGGGCAAACATCTTCTGCTTAATTTATTTCGAAGTTCCAGAAAAACTTCCAACACAAAAGTTGCTTATTTTGATGTCCTCTTTCGATTTTCGTCGAAAAAAATAGGTGCTACGTTGAGCGATGAAACTCATGTCTATCGCAAAATGACTATTTTTCACAAAATCGTTTGAAAAATCAGAACTTGCTTGAATTTCAATGTTAGAGCCTCGGAAAGTCATTAAAATTCATGAAATTATATGCAGAATTTACTAAGCGCCTATTTAGAAAATTTTTCATTTTTCAAAAATGTATTTTTGAAAATCGGCCAGTTTTGAAGGTAAAATTATGAACTCGCGGCTGAAGTGTATCCCACCCCTAGGTAGTTCACAGAAAAAATTTCAGAATTTTTGAACAACTTTTAGTTTACTGTGCCACCCATTCCCGGTCATACACGGAATTCGATTTAATTCGGAAGTTATAGCAAAAAATCTGATTTTCACGAAACAAAAATCGCATTTTTGGCCATAACTTCGGAATGAACTTGCGGAAAATGACGTTCTAAGCACCATAATTTTTCTTTTCTGATATTTTATATTCCTCGAAAGTTTGGTGCCTCTAAGTTCAAAATTGGAAGTTTCGAAAATTTTCGGTTTTTGGACCATAACTTTGTTGTGGATTGAGGAAATGAGCCCTAACAATAACTGTTTTTTTTCAGGAAATAATATCCTATTTTTAGACTATCTAACATTGATTTTACGAACACTTCTAGAAGAGTTATGGCAAAAAATCGTTTTTGGGGGGTCAAAGTTGGTGTTGCGAAATCGACTGCCATAACGTCATCAGAAGGAATGACGTCATCACCCGCCAACGGTAAACATGTGTGAACGTGAACATAATTATACAATAGTTGTTTGGAAACGGAACTCTGTTTCCGCAGAGAAATTTTTTCAAAAAAATCTAAAAACGGCAACGACTTTCGGAACACCCTGATATCTTTCAAAACTATAATATCAGCCTGCATTGCATTGTCCTGCAAGACCAACTAAAACAACTATTTTGTTTTTCGATCTCATTGTCGAACTTGGCGAATGCACAGAACTACGTAATTTTGAGCGTGCTTTTTTTTGAAGGGCGGGGGATAAAAGGTAGAGAATCTCGAATGCAATCAAAGGAAGTGCATGTAACAGTGTATGGTTGGCATGAATTTCCTTCATTCGGAAAGCAAAAGCGAAAAAAACCATTCTGCTTTATTTCAGAAATGGGAAGAGATACTCAGTAGACGTGAAAGATCAGTTCTCATATCGTTTGGATCACTTGGAAGAAGCGATGAAATCCGTATTGAGATCAGGCGATCAATATTGAAGGTTTGATCAGATTGGGAGAGTATTTGAAAGAAGAGCATAGATGGTCTCAAACTTTTCTGATGTGATGTTCATTTGGAAATACGATGGAACTGATGATTTCTCCGTAAATGAGGTTCCGAAAGTGAAGAATGTTGTTCTGGACAGATGGACGCCGCAGAACGACTTGCTCAGTGAGAAACAAAATGTAACTGATTAACTCTCTAACGACCCTTTAGATGACAAACGATTAGCTGTGTTCTTCACTCACGCTGGAATTGCTTCGACACTTGAGACGGCAACAAGGGGTGTACCAGGTTAGAACAACGAGTATGAAAATGCACAAATTAGCGTGGATGTCAGCTCTCCTAGCTCCAATATTCTTTGATCAGCCAAGAAATGCAGGAATGCTACAACACCATGGAATGGGAAAAGTATTCGTTAAAAACTTCTATATTTATGTTTCTGTTGCAGATCATCAGCAAATACGACCTTGACAAGCCAGAAATTCTAATCGCCGGCATGAGAGAGTTACTCGGGAATCCCCGGTAACGAGATTTATTCTTCCACTGGCACAAGGAAAGTTATTTAGGTATCGAGAAAATGCCAAAAATATATCGGAAAAAATTGCAAGAAAACCATTTGGCGCAAAAGAGATTCTCGTAAAACACGTTGAATTTGCCGCGGAATTTGGGCCTTCTTCTGCATTGAGACCATCTTCTCTTGATATGAACGTCATCGAATACCATAACTTAGACATTTTATCTTTAGCATCTCTATTTCTAATGGTTATTACCTATTGTATATTTGCTATGGTAAAAACAATTCTTAGGCTGTGCGTAAAACTGAAACTAGAGAAACAGTAAATGTGATCTGGATTAGTTCAATTATTAATAAGCTCGCGATTCATCGAATGTAATCAGACAGTCAGAATCAACTTTTCCCTAAGCTTGATTGTTTTTGACCCAGCGTATTTATTTATGTTCCAGTCGTTGTACTAGTGTTGTACTTGTTGCGATTGCACTTTTTCGTGATGTATGGTGTTCCGATGATCTTTTGACTACAACGAAAGAGACGAAATTGCAATGACAATTTTCGTTAGCTGACGCAATCACATAACGAGAAGATTCTTATCAGCCGGGTGAAACGCCGACTCCTTATTGTGGTTAGACTCCTTATCTGGCATTGTCATTGATCCCGGGCCATAATGTTGCATCGGTTGTTGACCTTTCTTCTACTGCTTCACTATGCCAGTACCTACAAGATTCTCGTTTACAACTCTAAATTCGGCCATTCACACAGCAACTTCATGGGAAGTATAGCGGACATCTTAGTTGAAGCAGGACACAATGTGGTGAGTAGATTTTTGTTGAATTTTATGATTACAAAGATGCTTTAGACCAGTCTGATTCCCGTTCTAGAGAAGGACCTGAGAGATGGAACAACAAAGTCAAAAATCATTCACATTTACCCACAAACTGCTGTGTCTGAAGAGGCAGTCGGCGACCATGTAAACTTCTTCGAAAAGGATATTTTCGAATTGGCGGATACTTTCAAGGTAATTTCTTTTCTTAATCTGGCAGATTTTCAATACTTTAGAGAGGAGTGAAATTTGGCTCTATGTACGCTGAAATGTGCAGAACTACGCTAGAACACGAAGACATTCTACAAGAACTTAAAAATGAAAAGTTCGACGTTTTTATCGCTGAAGATTTCGACACGTGTGGAATTGGTGAGCGAATATCGTTCGTTGATGCAAACTGTGCTATATTTAGCGTTATCTCATGTACTCAAACCGAAGTCTCTTATCATCGGAAGCACTGGATGTCTTGTCGGCGAACAATACGATCATTTGGGCATTCCCACTTCTCTCAGCTTCAATCCAAGTAGACCGAACTAAATTTTGGCCATGATTCCATCATGACAGGTCTTTACACTGCCAGTTTGAATGTGCATTCGATATGGGATCGAGCAATGAATCTCTATGCGGAGTTTCTTATTCGAACCATCTTCAGAGCAGGAATAAGAATGACTGAAGAACTCTTCAGAAAGAAGTATGGACCGGACTTTCCTTCAATCGAGGTGATTACGCTAGGGTGTCAGTCATTGATAACCAGTAACGTGTCCAGGAAATCAGTTCGTACGCTGCCTTTGGCTTCGCCAATGCTGAACCGTTGATTGACTATGCCCGACCGACTCTGCACAGAGTGATTGATATTGGAGGATTGGGTGCAAAGGAACCCAAGCCGTTAGACGAGGTGGGAGAACGTGCGCTACGAGCTGAATAATGAGTTGCAGAAATGGGAAAGCATTCTTAGCAAGCGCAAGCGTGCTGTTCTAATCTCATTTGGATCCGTGGCAAAAAGTTACGAGATGAGGGACGAAGTAAAGCAGTCTATTCTAAAGGTGAATTTCTCGATCGGAGGAGCTCAGAGAATGAATTGTGCAGATGGTCTCCAGTTTCCCGGAAACGATGTTCATTTGGAAGTATGAGAAGGAAGACGATTTCTCACGATGCAACGCGTCCAAACACGATAATCTTGTCCTCGATGCATGGACTCCACAGAATGATCTCCTCAGTTTGTGTAAATGAATCACTAACAAAGTAATGGCGATACAATAGGCGACAAGAGACTGGCTGCATTTGTTTCCCACGGAGGAATGGGATCCACACAAGAAACTGCCCTCAGGGCTGTTCCAGGTGAAATTTGATCCATTCTTGACTCAATCCCCGCATTCAGCTCTCTTTGTTCCCATGTTCGGCGATCAACCTCGCAATGCGGGAATGCTGAAGCATAATGGATTCGGACTGGTTAGTTTTTTTGCATTGTTCTGCAGATATTTAATATTTAATATAAGGTCTGCGATAAGTTCGACCTGGACAAATCTGACAAACTCATCGCGGCAATGAAAGAAATATTGGAAAATCCTGTGTAAGTGCTCAAATCTAACTTCGCGGTCGATTTTTCAAATTTCAGATATAAGGAAAATGCCAAGCGGGTTGCTGGAAAACTGTCAAAGAAGCCATTCCAAGCAAAAGAGATGTTGATCAAATATGTTGAGTTCGCAGCAGAATTCGGCCCGTCGCCTGCACTGAGACCAGCCTCTCACGATATGAACTTTGTCGAGTATTACAATCTAGACATAATTGTGATTGCAACTCTTCTCATAGTCGCGATTTCATACGTCGTTCTCATCTCTATAGTTAAAATTCTATCCAAATTTGTTAGGAGGAAGGAGAAAATTGCCTGATCTAAACGATAATTGATAAAGCACAAGTATCCCAGACTCAAATGGCTAATGCGATAAAAGTGGACAACGGAGAAAGTATTAGTTGAGGAATGACTGTGCCTCTCGAAGACAATTGGCTTATCCATTCAATTGCGGAGAGGAACTAGAATAGTGAAACGGTTCCATTCCTATGTTGAACGAACGTGATGTCCGATACCAATGTAGCTAGAGTGTAACCTGAAATGAGCACCGAATTCGGAGAAGTTCCCGCAGAGGAAAGCTCCGAGGTAATCTTGTCATAGACGATGAAAGTAGAATTTCTGCAGTTCAACAGCAAATATCAATTGAACCCGAGAAGAGCTTACTCATTTGAAGAGTGAAAGCGAATTGCTACAGTTTAGAGTGTTTAGCACCCTTGTTTAGTGATTGGGCAAGGGACAATTCCCTCGATGCATTGATATCTCGTGGCTCTTCGGCTCTTCGTTCGTCGAAGGGATGCATCAAACGTTTGCAATGCGTGACCACAAATCTTTATAACTCAGATCTTCTCAGAGAATGGAGCGGAATGAACAGAAGCGCTGACAGCACTTTTTTCAATCCGAGATGAAAATAATATTTCTGACTATATCGATCCCACTGATTACGATGGCG
>JACMIF010003388.1:2799-14774 GCA_014805445.1 Diplogasteroides magnus
ACCCAGATCCCTCCTCAACCGTCTCCTTTTGAAAAACAACTACATACCCATCCACCAACACTAAATTATATTCCCCGACGTCTTGGCCAGTAAAACAAATACACCCCCCGTTATCCCCCCCCCCCCCCGTGTTGAAATAGGTTTCACCGAGCTCATATTTAGAGTAATGAACCTCATAATTGTCGAATCAATCGGTATTATGGCACTCCGGCTCAGATGACCGATGCAAATCTCTTCCAATTCCTCTCGCATCCGTTGACCACGCTGTGCGCCTTATGGATAAAGCAGTTGAACCACATATTCAACGAATACGGTAGTATAATATTTCGGTTGTTTGTTGTCGATGTGCAGTTATGGGCTGTCGTCTCTGTTTTATTTGGTGGAACATGTGCAAACATTGATTTACTGCATGCGCGTTGAAAATGAACGACAACGGCGATTCATTGCATTTCTCTCATTATATTCGCTTTATACGCTGTGTGACGCATATTTGCATGCAACATTATTTGCCCTTTCTGACTGAGGTTGATGCTAATATTTTCCCATTTGCGACACCCTATCATTCACCGACCCCCTTCGCAATCTCCCATTCTCCTGTGAGATCGTGAGACCTCCAACATCCCCTTTGTTCAGATGCACTATGCGCTGAAAGGAAGGAACACAATAAAACACACTGAATGGGAAAGCAACTGCAATGGGGAATCGACCATCAATGACTTTCCTTGTACTTTTGGGACGCTTCTACTAGAGACAACTATTCGGAGGAGGGTTGAGAGGGAAAAGTTACACGGGGAAGCACCCTCGAATCACGCGTGAGCATCTAACGACCGTGCCCTAAGGGCATGGAGGCGGCAAGATACGCAGAAGAGTGGAGGGAGTGGCAGACGACCAGAGCTTTCCCCGTGACCTCATCACTTTCTCCGGAACAATCGGGTTGCAGGACGAGAGTGGATGGGTTTTGGTTGGCATTTTTGATTACTTTTGGTTACGTTCCAATGCTACCATATTTATTTTAAAATTAACTCCTGTGAGATATAGCACATAAAATAGCCAAATTATCAACCATACTGGATACAAAGGTGCCCTGAGATCACATCAACCTTTGAAGGCTGCAGCAACTATAATAAATAATGGTGGTAATTTACATCAAGTGGTTCCACTGCCTGTTTGACACCCTCAACTGAAACAGTATGGTTGTTTTTAATTTTTATTATGCGTTATAGAAGGAATACCCTCAAATATATGGAAACAATGAAACATATGCTTGCCAAAAAAATAATCAAACAGCCAGCCACACTGAGCAATCACCAGCTCCTGTTCAGATAAGTAAAACCTGCGAAAGTATCCCCCGACTTTCACCTTCGAAGAGATTTCGCCCGAGATAGTTTTCACTTTCGCTTCGGCCTTTGAGTTGTGATCAACTAATCACGTATTCCAAAAGCATTTTAATTTTAATCGCTAATATCCTCTGCGGATCTATTTTCCCCAAAGAGTTAGGAGCCAACTTTCAATTAGAATGAAATAAAACAATTCAAATATTGAAAGCCATCGGGCGCTGGATACCCGGAATCACGAACGTTTGCACATTATTTGCGCAATGGACATTTGAGCCGAACTTTTCATCATTGTGCGTCCAGGACGTTGTTATCTTTCACCCTAGCCATCGCTCTCCACTTCAGGTTCGGAAATTATTATAGTATGCGAGATCGATAATGTTTCACGAAAACTATAATATTACTTTCTTCTACTTTCTAAGATCAGGTGGAACATAACCGAGTTGGCATACTAACCCCGACTCTCTTATTAGAAAAAAACAACACGAAAGTGGATGACAGTGAATGATTTGGATTGAACACTAGACATCTCATCCCCAGTATATCTTGAACCAATTTGCAATGGATGTGAGAAAAGCACAAACGTGCGTTCTCCATCACTCCCTTGAGTGACCTTACCTACAAAAAGTAGCGGAAGGAAGGACAGATTCGAAATGGGATAGGCTCTAGAAAAGCCAAAAGCCGTTTATCTAGTCTATCCGTCGTAACCTCCTCTATTTCTCTCTCCCTCTAATGCGCAGATTTCCGTGCATGGGATGTAAGAGGGAGGATGGACTTCTCAATTCCAGTAAGATCAATTCGGCTTGATAGAAGAAATTGCAGTTTCGAGAAGAATGAATGCCTATTGACCGACTGCAATATGCTCTTATTGTTAGGAGTGTTCAAACAGAGAAAAAAGTAGCTTACCATTGATATACCAGTTACTTTACAATAGTGTTGATATTTAGTTCTAGATAAGTCCATTGTTGGTAGACAGTAGATCAACGAACATTTACGCCATGATTGATAATAGCATACGCCCGGTGAAAGACAGGAGTGCCATGAAATTTTGCGCCATAGTGATGACATGGACACAGGTATCATCATATAAACAAGTGTGTTTACCATTTTGACGCAAATGCCGGTAGCTATGTTGCTGTTCACCCACCACGTCACTAACATGGCGCAAATATCCGCTTTCTGGTGAAATTGAGATGAAAAAGCTCAAGAAGTGGCCTTGCAGAGATAGACACAACCTGCAAGTTATCGCTCTTCCGATCACATTTGAGCGTAGACGAACGACCAAGCATCGCACATTACTGACGATAGGGTTCTTGATATACCGCATTGTCATAACTTACTTCTTTTTCGTACAGTTGTTTTCCCTTTCCATCCAAGGCTGTAGTTTTTTTGTTTGAATTTTTGTTCGCATTTTTTGTTTTTTGTGTTTTCCAACAATTTTTTTGTTTGCTTTTCTCTCCGTTGAACAACAATGGCCTGTATGAGGAAGCCCTCTTGCCTGAGTGTAAAACTTTCGAGATAGTAGGGCGCTTCCCATTTTTTATCTCTGCCCTAGGGCATTTACAAGATTCGTAGTATAATACTAATCAGGAGTTCAAAATCTGGAAATTTGTCGTCATTCTTCCCGCTGTGCAGTTGTCAATGAGGGAATAAGACAACAGCGCCGCGGAGAGGAACGACGACTGATTTATAGAGACCTCGAAACCTCCCTATTCTAGTACGAGCGGTCGTCTTTCAAGCTCATAGACAGCCGCTCGGACGAGAATAGGGAGGTTAGAAATATGCGTTTCGAGGCCTCTACTGATTTACCGATTTTGAACCCCCAATATTAATCGTTGGGGCCTTCCAAAAAAGTTCATGGAAACTCAATCACTTTGAGCTAAGAGGACTCCAAAAATGTAAACGGTCAAGTACTTGTTCAACTATGGTGTCAATAATCAGTACGTCGAACTATAACTGTCATCATCATGTCGTAAATGTCCATGTACTCCCATCAGTTCAGTTATCGGTATGCTTCAGTGCTGGCAACACACTGTGTATGATTGTGCTCGATTTCATCAATTGTGTCCTTCTTCTATGGTTCCACTCCCTCTGCTTTTGCCCAGCAGCATCGATGGAGTGTAATATGTCTCGTACGGTCTGTTGCGTCACAATGACGTCTTTTTCCGGGACGGCCGACGACCGTGAAATAGTGCATTGTCTGTTTCACGGTCGCGCAGCCCGCGTGACGCAATTTGTACATACGTACTCATGATTACAGCACAGCGTGGCCAACAAGGTCAGTAGAATTTTACAAAAAATGGTATCGAAACAACGATTACGCTGCACAACATCATCCGTTGTATCCACACAAGCTTCAATCAACAATTTCCATGGGAACATCGTTAATTGCATTTGTGCATTTTACTTGAAATATTTCCTATTTATATTATAATAGCAAATATTCAAAAGCTCACGCTTTGGTTAAAGCTCGGGCTTAAACTTTTCTACATTAGTAGATGATAAGTTGGTTGGTTATGCATGTTGAATCATTCACGAAATGCAAAATTCTCTAAAAAAATATTTAAAATTGGCGAACCATGATGATTGCCCTAGAGTAAGAGTAGCTTTGAAAGGTTATCTCGAGATGAAGGCTACGGGTGCGGCAGCCAGACAAATTAGCCTTGAATCAATGGCATTCCAAAGAAAGAAGAGAGAGAGAATGAAAGAAAGAAGAAAGGAATGAGATGAGGCAAGACGAGGAAGAAGGATATCCGATATGTCCTTTCACTTTTTCCCCTTTTATTGTCACATTCCCTATTCGGAACTGCCAGTCGTCTCCTCAAACAAAACTCATCCAGGATGCCATGATAGATCAGGAAGGAATGCAAGCTGAAGAGGAAGAGCTATCCTAAACACCACTGTAGCTTTCAGATGGATGAACGACTGCTGCACCATGGATATTTGCACCATCATTTGATGGCTCAAGATTATATTTCACTGTTTAGGCATAAATGTCCTGGCTCCGCTGCATTTCATCCGTTTGAAATGCCAGAATGCAACACATTGAGATGCTATCCTTGACTCGATCTCACACTTATTCTCATCCCGTGAAGGTTTCGAAAAAAACTGGCTGTGAGAAGAAAGCGCAAGGATGAGAGCGGGAACGTGAAATTGCGCAAGATCAGGAAATTCATTTGACCAATCTGCATCTATTATGCATGTTCAATTATTTGCCACAGAGTAACAGTCGTCGTAGACAAAATCTGGGTACCACGGATACGCAATACTACTCAACACTACATTGTATGCCTGGATATTGTAACAGTTTGTATCCCTCAACTATTGATGGGGGAAAGTAGATTTTGCCCAATTTCCAGATGTTCCCGCGGTGATGACCATATAATCTTGAAAACAAGGCAATTTTTGCAATGCTGGATCAACCACTGCTACCAGGGTTTTTTAATCTGTAAACATTTCTCATTCGTCTAAACCACTCGGAGCGGATGTGTATCGAATGAAGAGATAACCACTCTGTTGAAATTAGATTAATGAGAAATGTACTTTACTACCGATTTAGAACCCCTGACTGCTACTATCCCCATAAAAACTCTGGATTGCTCACGTAACTTGAACGGTCAGCGGAACAGGAACTAAGCGGGAAGATCAGCCTGAGAAGCTGAGAAGAAGCAAAAGTGAAGAGGCTGAGACCTCTCTTCCTATGAAGGATATCCCCGGATTAAATGGATGAAGATCAAGTGGTTCCAATTGATGACCAACAGCGAATACTTGTAATTTTTCAAACAATTCTACTAGTCTGCACTTTTTACCAGAATGGATGATGTTATGCACGGGGAGGAGCTGATTAACTGTCAGGATCTCCATTTCCACAGGAAAAATGTTAGTGTTCTAAATGGTAAAAGGTGCATTTTTTCTCAACGTTGGTTAGCTCCGCTGAGATTAAACGAATGTGGAATGCACGTTTTACCAATTTTGAGCCCATATTGATAATTCCTCCGAATGCAGGAGTAAAGTGGGGTTGAGCCGGGTTGATCTGTATCTACAGCCTAAAACTATTGCGAGCATGCTATGGAACGCTGGTAGTTTCCTGCCAACTGATCATTAGCATGACCTTTGAAGGAGGACGACACTCTTTCCAATCTATCATGTGAATGGCACAATCGCACGAAATTGAAACGGAATGCCCCCAGGGCAAACTGACGTAGAACAGAGACCTTGAGTACCATCTGTGCCTTGGATGATTTCATCAACAGCTAGTACGGCTATGCTTCGCATATCTTCAAATATATGATATCATTGAAACGTATGCCGAAAAGTATCTAACTGCCAATTGCAATGGCTAGACAGGCCAATTTATGACGATGATAAGCATTCAGCAAAGACTATGGATATGGTGTCACTATGCCCTGAGGATAGATTATCCTCGAAGCTCAATGATATCACCCTCCTTGTACCCGAAAAGGTTCTGCAAAATCCCCTATCTTCCATCTAAAAACTCTCTCATCTCTCTCCCTTCTCAATGAGATTTCCGGTCTCGACACACATCCTAATGGCAGGCTCCGCCCCCAGAGCTTTCGGCTAGAGACCATAGAATCGTCAGAGACGCAGACAGGCTAGAGATAGGGGAGGGCAAGGTGCCAACCCGTGGGGACGGCCACCGTTTATAAGCCGAGGGCTGCCAGTGCATTCTCAGAGTGCCTCGTCACCTCCAGTTCAGTACAGTACAGCAAATGGCTCGTGTTGCCTTCGTCGTCCTCGGCCTTGCCGCAGTCTCCCAGGCCTTCCTCTTCGGAGGATCCGGCGGTGGATGTGGATGCGCTCCGTGAGTTCCTGCGTTTACCAAATGATAGGGTTCCTTAACATCTCTCCCGAATTGTTTTTGCGTTTTCACCATCTTTTCAAAGCCATTTGAACCTTTCCAAGTCTTAGCAAGAAGATTACCGTAAACGCTTTTCAGTCCTCCTCCTCCCTGCGGTGGTGGATGTGGCGGTGGATTCTCTCTGCCCCAGCTCCCCCCTCTCTCCTTCCCTAGCCTCGGCGGCGGCGGATGCGGATGCGCACCTCCTCCTCCCCCATGCGGAGGTGGATGCGGAGGTACGCTTCGAATTCCAAAAATCCACATCCGTTAATTAACTTACTAAAATACGGACAAACTAAAATACGGTCTTACAGCTCCTCCTCCTCCTCCCTGCGGTGGCGGATGCGGAGGTGGCGGATACGCCGCTCCCCCTCCTCCCCCATCATACGCCGCCCCTCCCCAGGTACCGTACTCTGACCAACAGCTACCGTAGCCCCTTGGTCAACCGGGTCAATAACCGTTCCTTTTGTCAGGTTGGATACGCCGGACCCGCTCAGGCTCCCCTCGGAGGCGCTTCATACGCCGGACGCAAGTAAACGACGACGTGCCGTAGTTGACAGTAGTCTTCTGATCTCAACGACCCACTCTCGTTTATCGTTATTGCCCTCCTGCCCTCTGATGCCAACTCCTTTCTGCATTCCCACCCCTCATCCGACCTCACAGTCGCAATTTCTTAGCTCTTTAGAAGTTGTCCAACCTAGTAGAACAGCAGCTGTCGTAGACGCTCTAGTGATTATTTTCGCTCTCATGTGTCTGTACAATAAAGAGCTAATTATTGCCTAAATAACCTTCATCGTCTGGCACACAAGGGAAAAACGAGACAAAGGATCAAAATCGACATTGGGAAGCAATTGGGAACGCGCAAGAGCAGGTTTTACGCCCAAGGTTCCGAGGAGAAAGGAAACGAAAGAGAAAGGATAAAGGGGACATTCCACTGGCAACGATTGAGAAAAACTGCTAAATGCGGAGACGGCTTGTGTCCTCGAAATGACTATACTTCTCTCTTTTGTCGACAATGGGCCGTCGTATCCTTGCGCCTATCGTCCTAGCACTAACCGATCCGAGCTGGTTGCTGCCTTTCCTTAAGAATTGGCCATCACGTGACTTGCCGGGAATAGCTCGTCCGTTGTTCACTCATGTCCTACATTCACTACAACTGACTGTTCAACAGCTCAACGCTTTGATTATGAAATGCGTTGTTGCTGATCGCTCGAAAGTGAGGAAAGAATAGGCATTTGAAACTATAGGCATTTGAACTGTGACTGCTAGTAGTTCTAAAACGGTAATAAAGTGCATTTCTCATTCACCTAATCCGCTCTGGCGGTTGTCTATCATTCGTAGAGACAACCGCTCCGCGGAGACACTTTATTACCGTTTTAGAACCACAAATGTCGTGCAGACTGTGACTGCTAGTAGTTCTAAAACGGTAATAAAGTGCATTTCTCATTCACCTAATCCGCTCTGGCGGTTGTCTATTATTCGTAGAGACAACAGCTCCGCGGAGACACTTTATTACCGTTTTAGAACCACACAGGCTTTCGAGTCGTGCAGACATTAGGGGACTCGAATCACTTTGTGAAGGACAACTGCACCATGGACATTAGCGCCACAACGGTGAAATGGACACTTGGTCCGTGCGTTGATGGCGCATTGTCCATATCACCAATCACACACAGAAAAAGCTATCGGTACACACAGTTTGAAACTGTCACAGAGCAACAGTGTCTAGACGACAGTTTCAAACTGTGGGTACCCAATCGTGAGTTTAAACAAGGGTGCCGTCTGACCATCCTGCTCCAAGGCGACTGTAAAAAAATAAATTGACAAGACATTTGATCGGCGGTGGAAAAGCACATAACCTTTTTTCGTTGGTTCAGAAGTTGATATCTATCATGGGGTTCAAACACAACGTTGCAATCATCACGGATGTGAGTGATCGAATCTAGACTAGGGCATGACCTATAAACCCTTTTTCGTCCGTGCGCACCGGTGAATCATCCTCTCTCGCTCATCACAGACGACCAGTAAAATGAGGGCACGGACAAAAGATAGTCCAAAAGTTATTCCTTAATCTAGACTGATTGTAAGAAGAGTAAGTGCAATGCAATACCAACAATAAAGGGTAGGACGAAAATAATAATCCGTGAAATATAAGCATAAATACGTGAAATGAAAATATGAAATGAAAACCATCGTTGTCGTCATCATAGCGGCGCAAGTATCCATTTCAAAACTATGACGCAAATGCAAATGCCATCCGAATGACACACTCGAGAGCGCTAACAGGAATATCTTGAAGTCACAACGGTTTCATATCCAGAACTCTTATGAGAACGAGAACATATCTGAAAAGGGCACTCAATGACTCCATTCATGGTCAAGGAGCTAGCTGATCTATTGAAACAATTGTTGATCAACTGAATATTCAATGTGCTTCTGCCTCGCCTAATATGATTGATCAAATAGAGGCGTTCAATAAGTAATTGCGCGAAAGAGCAACATCATAGGGTTCCTAAAAAGAACAGAATTGGCACGCAAAAAAATTAAAGGCAGCGGAGCATTCAAGCAACAACTATTCTAGAAACTTATGGAAAATTAACTAAAGGAGACGAATACGGAAGATAGAAAAACGGGTCAAATACAGTACCGCCATGAATAATAATGGGGAAATGGACACTACCCCTGAAAAGAATGAAAACGATGGCGCACAGGACCTTGACGATATCGTCTTTCACCCGAAAATCCATCATCTTCGCATCCGAACTGCCGTTGTAGCAGTGACTGCAGGGTTTCTAATATAAATCGGTATTTAGGAAAGTGCATTCCTCCTTCGTCAAATTTCCGCGGCACCGTTGAATCTACGTTTGATAGATAACCACCCCGAGTGGATTAGGCGAATGCGAAATGCATCATCGATTTAGAAGCCCTAGTTAGCAGTCCAAAGTAGGAAACGACCTTTAGAAAATAAGTACATCATTTGTCATCTCTACCCTTCGGCAAGCGGTTGTCTCTCATAGTGATAGACAACATTTATCCGAAGAGTAGAGACGACAAATGATGCACATATTTTCCAAAAAGCGCTCCCTAGTCCAGAGAATACCAGACTGACAGGGCGGCACACCCTGTCCCGGACTCGAATGCATGCGAATTTTGTGTTGTATCCCGTCTTCCAGCCGCCCGATCAGAACCTGTTGAACTTGAGCTTTGCTGTTCCCGAACCTCATTCTCAGCGGTCTTTGGCTCTGGAAGTGAAAACAGCGCTGGAAAGACGATTGACAGCAGAGCGGTTGAACGGACGAACACTATTCCTGCGCTGCAAAATATTGTGTCCTCTTTTGTGCCCACTCTGTGCCGTCATCCGGTCTCAGCCCGCGTTTTTTGTCACCTTCAAGATCAGTCCGCGCCTCTCCAAATCCCGTTATCCCTCGATATCCAAAACAGCTCCCCCGTGATGTCCTGCCTCCCCCTTTGACTGCTCGCTTAGCCCAGCAAGACAGGACAGCTTCGGAGAGGGTGGCACGAGTATGTGGCCGGATAGGACAAGTGCAGCCACCCCCACGCGCCGCAACCCGCTTCTCGGCCATTGGCTAAACACTCTAGCTGACTGCACTCTCGCCCGTCAACGTGCTCTCTGCCCATTGTTTTGCTTCATCCAAGGAAAACTTGTTCACGCCCACCTACTTGGCTTTATAAGGCCACCCGATGCGGCTGGAAGACACGACACAGCTTCTTCTGCCTTTTACCAATCCATCTGTTGTTTCCCACTGTTTTTGGTGAATACAGTAATGCGTCCGTTTTGAGGAAAGAACAGAAATTGATCTGATGATTTGATGTGCGCTCATTGTCAGATTCTGTCATATCCTAATCCACCCCAAACAGTTACAGTATGCGTTCCCTCATCGTCTTCTTCTGCCTCGTCGCTCTCTCGACTGCCTTCCTCTTCGGCGGCGGAGGCGGAGGATGCGGAGGAGGATGCGGCGGAGGGTGAGATTTGATAACTACAGGAACCCACACCCTACTAATCGCGAACTGACTCGAGGTAGTCCAACGATGTAAATATCAGAAAAATCTCTTACGTAATCCAATCGAATCCTAAATTGCAGATGCGGTGGAGGCTGTGCACCCCCTCCCCCTCCTCCTTGCGGTGGTGGATGCGGCGGTGGCGGAGGTGAGCTACAGTAGCCTCAATTTCCCCTCGGGAACACTACATAATTCAAATATCATACATTTTAGGTTACGCTGCCCCCGCACCCGTCTACGCAGCTCCTGTAAGTTTCTTTTCCCCTTACAATATCCCAAGATTTCCCTGCGGGAAGTTCCAATTTGAATTTTTCAGGCACCCTATTACGGAGGAGGAGGCGGTGGATACGCTCAGTCTGCTCCTCTTGGAGGAAACTCTTACGCCGGCAAATAAGCTCCTCGTAGTTTGTAGTTCGGTCTTTGGAGTTTGTAGTTTGGCCCCTGTAGTTTGTTTCCGAATAATAGCTCCTGTCCCCAAACCATTGCTCATATCAGCTGCATTCCATCATTTCTCAAGGATTGTCTGTTTGTATATTGTGCTCGCCAGCTGTGATAAAAGGAATTCGTGTCGCATAACATGAATGTTTTCTGAACATAGCTTACAAGAAGAAATTATCAAACACTGGTCTTTAAATCTATAATTACTATCGAAGAACATGTCGTAACAGCATGTCCTCTCTTTTATCTTCGCGACTAATACCAAACAACCTATCTTGCGAGTTAGGGGATATGTCAAATCGATCTTATTATTGTTAGACACATCCAATGACTAGAACTTGCTGATTTTAGCAACACATAAGACTGGTTCTCAAGTTTCAACTGCTTTATCCATGATGTTGGACAATGGCACAGTTATTAGCGATTCGATATAGGATTAAAGAGCGAGAAACTGCGTGGCAGTCCTCGTCAGGCTTCCCGGCAGCCCCTCATGTTGTTTGTGTTTCGCCCGAGCCGTCCATAGGATTGGTTTCCTTCGGCAGCGGCTTGCCCATTTCGACGACATGGGAAATCGTTTATCTTCTACGATTGCGTAGCAGCCCCTTTCAGAAGGCTCTTTGACTGCATGGCAGCCCCTGACCTCAATCGGCGTCGATTTCGAGCTCGGCTTCAACACTTCGAAGTGGATGCGCAGATTGTCGTCGACGACCTGCACAAAAAAATGTTTGTCCCCCGTTCTGGCATCTTGAGATTGACAGTACAGCCATAACCGTGAATTAGTTATTTAGAGACGAGAGTCGGTTTTTAGAGATCCGTAAACTAGAACTCATGGTATATTTCGTCTTTATGGTGCAATGATCCTCGGAGCAGCTATTCGAAGTTCAAATGTTATACCATGATCGCCGCAGAATTGTCGTATTGGCCACAGTAGTGCGGAGCCGAGAATACCGTCACCTAATATTAGGTTGGCTCATAAGTAATGGTGGATCTATTTTCACATCGATTATCTTCGTCCAACCTGATATTAGCCACTGCCCATAATTATCGTAGACTCCCCACTAAAGATCTCATTCGTTGCCGCCATCATGATCTTCTCCCGCGAAAAGAGCAGCGGCGCGATTTTTCAAAGTTGGTCGATTTTTCGAACTCGCCGTTTTCGACCCATTTTCGGCACTCTTTCATTCGTCCTAGCTCAGCGAGTAGAGCTAGCTCGAAGGTGTCAACAAACAAAATATAGCCAGCTGAACGTCCGATAATGGTGAATTTTCTCAGTGCACAATTCTCAATATTCGCGGAGATACGGCTGAAATAGTGGAAAAAACCGA
>JACMIF010003389.1:0-14767 GCA_014805445.1 Diplogasteroides magnus
TTGAGGAGAGGTATTGAAGAAGTGGAAGAGTTTGGAGAGTTCAGTACTCCCATGATGACTCTCATGGATGCATTCGGTCTGGAGATTCCAGAGCCGGAAAATGCAATGGATGATGTGCAGGGCATGGACTATGTACAGGGAAGCCCCATGAGACAGGGTACGCCTGGTCCAATGACGCCTCGTTCATCGACGTCGTCGTCGACGTCGTCGCGTTCCAGTTCTTCATCGAGCTCGAGTGCAACTGTGCCTCCAACAATTTTCTCTTCACCTTTTGTAATATTACTGTAATATCTATCGTAAGTAATTATTGTTCGTTTGTCACAGTAGGACTAGTATAGGACGCAGACTATTTCCCTATCTAGTTCCTATTCATTTATCTAGAGGACGACTCACCTTATAGAGGGGAGCCGAATCCTTCGTTATATTTATGTAAGATGTTCCATCTTAAGGGGGAAGTGTAGGATATGAGTAGTGCGCCTATCGCAAACTGACTAATTGTTGTGCGCCTACAGTAACCGGTGTGTGCTACATTTGAATTAGGTTGACGCGCAGTAGTAATCGTCGTACTGAGTATCGCGGCCACCAATGTAGGATATTCATTTGTCAGCTAGTTTGTCGGAGTCTAGTTCGTCGTGTGTTAGTTCGTCTCTCGTCTGTTAGTAATAAATATCTATTTGTTACTCAACGGATTATTGTGTGTCCAGCAAGACACAACAGAAACTTTTTGATTCGTTCAAGCAGTTTTGGTTAGACCACACAAACGTGTTCTAAGAACCACATTCAGTTTGTTCACAATGATTGCCCTTCCGCGGAAGGATTGATTTCCGTAAACATTTCGCGAAACTGCATGCCCAAATTTTTACTGCAAATGGCCTCTCGGAAAGAATTCGCAATCGTGCCAAACCAAATTTCTGCCGGCGATAGCCAATGCATAGGGACACATTTCTGTAGTGGCAGTTTTTCAACAAAAAACGCCTCATCGTTCCACAACTAGAGCGCAAAGTGATGACGCAAAATTTCGCGAGCTTTAGGCCCCGCCCCCTTTACGTCCACTTTTCGCCCAACTGGCATTGTGACGGGCAGGACGTGCCGACTTTAACTTGCTGTGATTCAGAGTAATGCAAATAATTGTTAAGCGTTTCCCACAAAGAATGTGCTACCAACACAGCGACAACCGCCACAGTGTTTTGTAACGCATGTTCGCAAGGCCTTGTTATGTATATCGTTTATCACTTGGAGAGGTGTAATACTTCTAGTGAATTAGCTGAAAAGCTGCGAGAATATTGTGCCTATGCCGAAATATGATTCACATGACATTGAACATTGACTGTGATTGCAAGGCCGTGCCTTGTTTATCGCACCCTAAGAGAAAGAGAGAGACGAAAAGATCCCGTCAGGTCGCCGCCACTGGGGTCCAGGGCGGTACAGAAGATTCTAGCGATCCCTGCACCAACATCAGCATTATTTCATTGTCGGTCAACTCGTTCCTTTTCGAGAAATGTCGGGCTTTGCACCAAACGAACCAATGGATCTAGTCCACAACTCAGGTCTGTTTTGTTTAATCGCTATTTCATTTCACAATAGAATGATGACTTGAACAGGTTAACGCTTTTCATACCAGCGTTTTGCATCATTTGCATCAATTTCCCCCATGCTGATCAATTTCAGAGTCAAGACCATCATTTAATTCGTTGCCTAATGAACTGCTGCTTAAAATTTGCAACAAACTGCCATACTTGGATCTTGATTCGCTTCGCTGTGCCAATAAGAAAATTAATGCATGCATGGCTGGTGGCGGCGTAATCGCAAGAAAGGCTAAAATCACACTGGCCTACCTTCTACGAGGTCTAGTTGAGATCAAGATATCATGTGATGGAATCAAAACCGTCGTTGATATCAATGGCGATTCATGCACAGCCTGTTACCAGAAGAGAGTTGTTCATTCTGTGAAGAGAAAAACGATCCTTGCCGGGATGATTCGACAACCTATGAACGCTGCCATCAAGCGAATAGTCAAATTTATCGTCCGCTTCAATGCTCATTGCAAGGTCAAAATCAGGGGAGTGCTCAAATCGGGCGAACTTCAATCGATTCTGCCCATAATCGACCTGGCATCGGCGCTAAAGATTGCTTGTATGATGCTCGTGACGAAAGAAGAAGCACTAGCTCATCTTTGTCATCGCAACATTCCATACGCCTTTCATCAATTGCCTTGTATGCATTTAGATGACGATTTCTGGCGCGGTGAGTCTTGCTTTTGGAGTGATTATAGGGAGGAGAGAGCGCTTGTTTCCATTGACAATGTGATAACCGAAACATTCCAACCGAAAGGCTTTTTATCCTGCCTCTAGTTTTGGTGCTAGATCGTAATCCGTTTCGTAATCCATTTATCGGTGATTTCGGAAATGTTTCAAGCACATCATAGGTTTAATTTTAACTCGATGCACATGAATAATAATTGTTGAAATGCTAGAGTCCTAAGTGTAGTGATTTTAGAAATAGGAAGCGGCAAATTGTCGATTCCAATCAGCCACCAATTGACTGATCATCAGTTATCGATCATATCTTCAAGACGGGATTTGCACACATGCAGACTTGGAATGGGAAATATAACGTTTTACCAATTTCGAAAGTTTGCCATTCAGGTAAAACCTCATAGCCATCGCCGTATCGTATCACCGTGTTTTATGCTCGTTTTTTTGTATTCGGTTGTTAAGTAAGTAATGGGACTTTCGCATTCTCTCCATATATCTTTCTTCAAATCAAAGATGTCATGTCTTCATAATACTCATAGTCACCCCACATCAGACACTAAGTATGGCCACCACCGCGGGTCTCTTCTGCAGCTTGGACGGCAGGCGCGATTTTTCAAAGTGACGTGATTATGGGACTTTTATCCCTTTTACGAACCTTTTAAGTTTTCCTATCTCGGGGAGAAGAGATAGAAAATAAGTGGCAACTAATGAAATGTAGCCAAGTGAACGCCTGAGTCTTCAGCTCACTCAATTTTCAAAATTCATGGAGTTACGCTTGAAATGCTCAAGTTTGTCAAAAAAATTTTTAGAATGCCGCCAGCCCTACGTGCTTCCCATAATAAGCGTAGAATAGCAGGAGTATTAACACTGTGGTATGAAAATTAGATCCCGCTCGAATTGCACATACAGTATCAAAAAATCCGACTTTCGATCAACTTTTTTTGATAAAACCATTCATTACTCGGCTCATTCCTACTCTTACAAGTTTTCCTACCAAGCTGATGACTCAGTCGCATCAGGCGTTTACTTGGCTACATTTCATTAGTTGACACATATTTTCTATCTCATCTCCCCGAGATAGGAAAATTGAAAAGGTTCGTAATAAAAGTCCCATAATCACCTCACTTTTTAAAAAACTCGCCAAACCTCCAAGTTGCAGAAGAGACACGCGGTGGTGGCCATACGTAGTGTCTGATGTGGGGTGACTATGAATATTATGAAGACATGGCATCTTCGAGTTGAAGAAAGATATATGGACAGAATGCGAAAGTCCCATTACTTACTTAACAACCTAATAACTTGAATTTAAATTGAACAGCTGATCTTGTCTCCGGATGCGACCGGCTGTGCATGAAACTACATTTTTAAAAATTGCAGAATCTTCTGAATTCAAGCATCCGTCTTTTTATATCCACTTGCCGGACAGATGACTTTAATTTGAACGAACTGACCATGACATATGGAGAAGAGGATATGATTCTCACGCAAACGGCTGCTCGTCTGCCTAAGAAGTATGATAGACAAGAGATTCTCTATGTCCTCCCAGATTTTTTCGTCTGAATTTCTATGACATTAACACTTTTCACAAAGTCATTCGAGTTACGCTCAATATTATTTGAAATCTGATTTCTGTTTTCGGAATTTTGGAAAAAAACAAGAAACCTATGCAACATTCAAATCGTTTTTTTTGTCTAGCCACACGTTAACACTATCATTCCATTCATTTCGAGCAAATCGTTGAATGTATCAGATTTTGTTCCTCCCACAGTGTGTAGAGGTAAGAAAATGTCAAGGTTGGTTGTGTGTATCAATGCCCGAAGACTTTGGCCTTCCTCTAGGCTTTTCTTTTTTCAGTGTTCTCTGACTATATAGTACAACCAACGTTATTCCTGCGCTGGATAATTTCCTCATGCACATAATCCACCTACACAATTCTATTGTATACATTTCTTTCCGTTTTATTTTTATAAGATCCTGATAAATGATTCGAGTGCACCAGAGCGTTTTTTGTCTGGACGAATATCTTTCAATTCAACTTTCGTCTGTTAGAATCCGAAAAATTCTTTGACGAAAGAAAACCACGTTTCGCGACTCTTCCTAGCCTCTATTTCGGTCTTTATTAGGTCGATTCTGATGGAAACAGCCGGGCAATATATTTTCTACCAAGTAGTTCATAGTGCATATTTATGTGGAAAAGCAGGGCGCACAAATTCAAACATAACATAAGTTACGATTTTCTGAATAATTTATCGATATATCGGAATTTTCGATGTCTATTTCTTTTCAGTGGAGCGAGATGCGGCATCCAAACGTATATGGTTGTAGTACATAAACGTACTTGTGCTACCTCCACAAATATCGGGACTACAAAACGTGTTTGAATTTTTGGTTCCATATTTGGTCAGTTCTCACCCGGAAATTATGTTAACGCACTTGTGCACTGCATTGCACTTTCTTTTTCTTTCTTTCTGTTTGTCTTCGCTTTGAAACAAATGTATGCGTTGAACACATGCGCATGGGAAGGTGTTCGATAAAAGAATTTTACCAAACTCGGGACAAAGATGAAAATAGTGAGGAAATCTGAGTAGACGTTTACGAATAAACCAATAAAATAATGAAATCACATATAATTATCTCTCGTTTACCATATTCTAGAACGAAGAATATCATCTACAAGTGGCATGAACAAAGAGGCTTAACCTAATAAAGCGTGTCTCCTTATACAATTTGAAACAAAAAGAAATCCTTTAGATTTCCAATCGTCAAATGGAAAACATGATGTGTTTCAGGTTTCGATGTGACTCGGTCGATAGCTGCTAATGCCAACAGCATTGTAGAATCTTTAGTACAGCAGTTTCAATTTCGAGACCAGCTTTCGCGGAATCCGCTACCAATATTTTTCTGTCACCAGTGAAATCTAAAGGATTTTCAAAAACTCAAAAAAAGTAAATTACTTTCAAATGAGTATAACGTAAGCTAAATTGGTGCGAAAATGGGTAATTTCATCAGATAAGCTTCCAATATTCATCCGTCCAGAATGATTCACTGCATATGCAACCTGCAATGCACAAACGTTTAGTTAATTATGAAATAATTAAGATGAAAATATAATGCATATGTCTCTCTCTAAAGCATTTGAGCTACTTCTTTGTATTTAACAGAGATCTTCTGTAAGAGTGGACTAGTCCTTTGCACAGGATCTCAAATTTTGGTCTCCGAAATGGCTCAAAACTTGGTTTTAGGGTAAATCGACCCCGTAGAACACGAATCTGGGGTCCGTTTGACATGAAAAAATTTCGTCGCCTCAGGGCACGAAAAAAATCCGAAAATTCGTTAAAAATAGGAAAAAAATCCGTTCTGTAAAATCAATGTTGCATTCGAATTTGGGGCCTAAGAGCATATTACTACATTAGTATGTGCCCTGTAGCTTCATTTTGAAGCCAAGTTTTGGCCCATCGAAATATTCAAACAGCCGTCCTGAAAAAGTTTCCCATTATTTGCAAGACGATTTCATGATTTTTGGAATCTACGCGTCAAACTACCCTGGATTTGTGAAAATCAGACCAATTGGAGGTCGGCCTTTTGCTGCACCCAGATGAGATTTTGCACATTTCGTGGACTTAGTCGTTTTTTCGCGCGCGCTCCTCTCCCCATCCTCCTTCTCCTCACTCTCCCTCTCCCTATCCTCTTTACCCTCCCTTTTACGTCCGACCTGGCTAGTTATGCAATGTTTGTCCCGACTAGTAGCCTGTTGTCTCCAAACATCCTCTGCTATTCAAAGTCCACGAAATGTGCAAAATCTCATCTGGGTGCAGCAAAAGGCCGACCTCCAATTGATCTGATTTTCACATATCCATGGTAGTTTGACGCATAGATTCCAAAAATCATGAAATCGTCTTGCAAATAATGGGAAAAATTTTCAGTACGGCCGTTTGAATATTTCGATGGGCCAAAACTTGGCTTCAAAATGAAGCTGCAGGTCACATACTAATGTAGTAATATGCTCTTAGGCCCCAAATTCGAATGCAACATGATTTTACAGAACGGATTTTTTTCCTATTTTTAACGAATTTCGAATTTTTTTCGTGCCCTGAGGCGAAGAAATTTTTTCATGTCAAACGGACCCCAAATTCGTGTTCTACGGGGTCGATTTACCCTAAAACCAAGTTTTCAGCCATTTCGGAGACCAAAAATTGGCTTTTTGTGCACAAGATATGCCTAGGAGATCCACTCTTACAGAAGATCTCTGTTAAATCACTTTTTGCTCTTGAACATGTTATCATCCTGACATACGAAAGCCTTTTTGTCTGAAATGCTAACTTCATGTGTCTCCTCAGAATGTCCTTCGTCTTCACGGCCTTTTTGCATCTCGGGCATACGAAAGCCTTTTTGTCTGAATTATATCAGTTCCCATCTCTTTACAATAGTACTTTTCTTTTTTTTAATGAATAAAACTGGAACGTTCGGTGTCAAACGAGTACGTGCAAATGCGCGCAAAAACTGTTTTGTCAATTTTAATGTCAGAGGAATCCATCCCTACCTCCATGTACAGTTTCGTGCTCGATCGCCTTCGCGTAACAAGGCAATACCTTCCTGCAATCGAGACATATGTACCTCAAAAATGTGATAATCATTCGCATGATTTCGGAGTAAACTCGAGAATAAAATATAAAAACGCAAAAAATTATTATTGCTTTTTAATTAAAAAAATACTTTTTCTTTCAATTTTCATCAATCTATGATTTATTATACCATAGAGAAAGGGCAATTTGCAATACCTTCTGTGGGCACCAGGCACTTGAACCTCTTTGAATCCTTTGGCCAGCAGCTTGGGAGGTTCGCGGGTACGAAGATCGTATTTCGGTGGCGGTAGGACGGCTGCCTGAACCTGGAAAACATTTGTTTACAGTAGGGTTCTAAAATGATGTATGCAGGCATCTACTACGTAATAGAAGGCACTTTCACTTTTTGTGACGTTAAAAGTTGAGAGCTCCCAGCCACAATCAACCTACATGCAGCACACCATTCGATAGCTGAGCACCTAATCTATCCCAACGGCACATTTGCGGATTTGAAAACTACCGTAACCGCTAAATAATGCAACTTTTACAAAATTCATCATTTTTCCCGTTTTTGCTCCCAATCTTATTCAAATTAGTTTTATTTAATGTATTTTTTTAATTTTAAAGCGTTTAGAAAATGTTTAAAGTTACAAAAATGCACCCTAAGGGGTGGAAAAGGCAAAAAACATATAAAACATTTTTACCAACAATTCGTCATTGACAGTTCAAGTGGAACACTTTATTTTTATTCAATTTATGCATTTATAATACATTATTATTATTATTATTATTACTATTTTATAGCTAATTTTACCAATAATATCTTGACAAGTCTTGACAAAAGTTACAGGGCAGGGCGGCGTAGAGCTAGCCTGAACTGGGAATGACGGCATTACGCTGGATAGCGCATAGTGGTGAATTGCGGAACGGGAAAACATTTCGAAATTCAATAATTTCCTTTTCCACACACTTTTTTGGCTTATTATTTTATTTATTTTACTTTATTCGTGATTATTTTTGTTTCTATTTTGCACAAACAGCGTCCGCAACCGACAGCTACTGCGAAATCACTGTTTGGCACGCATTTTGCCCGCTTTTCACCCTCTGACAACTTTTCCAGATTTTAGGCCAATTTACATTTCGTCCCCAAACTGATTATCCTTTCAGATATTACTTTTTTGTCATCACCCCTGCCCACTCCACGCATACCGACCGCAGAAATTTCAAAATTTTCACTTTTTTAGATCCAAATCTGCCTTTTTCGTGGGGGCACTCGGCGCTAATTCAGTCAAAAGTGTTTTATGCTTGCCTTTTGTTGACTTTTTGTTGCACACTGCTTATAACTTTGCCATCATGTTGCGTCATCATTGCCCAATTACGTCATGCTTATGAAATTTTTTTGCAGGTCGCCATTTTTTTCGAACGAGCAACAATTTTTGAGGAAGAAGCAGTGAAGAAGAAGGAAGCAGGATAGGGAGAGTGGGGAGAAGTGAGATTTCGTTGCATCATCATATTTGCTTCCTGCCCAATTACGTCATGCTTACGAAATCACTTTGCAGGTCGCTTTTTTTCGAACGATCGTCGAATTATCTGAAGGAAGAAGCAGTGAAGAAGAAGGAAGCACGAGAGGGAGAGTGGGGAGAGGTGAGATTTCGTTGCATCATATTTGTTTCCTGGCCAATTACGTCATGCTTACGAAATCACTTTGCAGGTACGCCTTTTTACGAACTATCGTCGAATCATTTGAAGGAAGAACCAGCTGAGAAGAAGTTTAAGAATCTGTTATCTTCATCACTATGAGTAACGTTGAAGAAGGAACTAATATTGTTGGAGGAAGTATCTGGCATGTTGGGACAGGTAAATTGTTATTTGTGTTGTAACATATTGTATTTTTTTTAGAAATGGTTCGATTACATAATGGAAATTTTTGCCCAAAGTGTCCAGTACCTAATGATGAATACAGTCGACGTTGTCGACATTGTCAAGATTACGGAAATCTGGGAGACTGCGTGATGATCACCGACAAAGCACGAGTAACAGTGAAATTGATATCTGAAGATGTGAAAGAGGTTCTCATGTTGACGTTGAAAGGGCGTGGGGAGGAGGTAAGTGGTTATTGAAAGCTATTTTATCGATCTGTTTAGGTAGACAAAAATAAGGAAAAAAATTGGGATGATGTTGGAAGCTGTTGTGGAGAGGATGTTATAGATGTGATGCAGGTTTGTATACATGATTCGTTGAAATATTTATACTTGAATTTAGAATCTTGAACTTTTGGTTTCATTGAGGAAGCTAAGAATAGTAAATACTATTATGCAAGACGATGAATTGAAGAGACATCCTCAGTTATGGGATATTTTCGATAAGGTTTGTACTCACAAAGATTATGTGACATCTAAACTATGCATTAAGACACGAGATTTGTCAATGTTGTTGGAGTCAATTTACAAGACACACTACCAGTCTACTGTGCCATTTTTCTTTTCTTAACATCTTTGAAAAGAAGTTAAATCATTGAGGTAGTCAATAACTATTTTTGCACCAAGTATATCTAATTCGTTGCAGATTCTACAATTGAGTTCTATCAGGAAGAAGATTTGCAGGGAGTTTGGAAAGGTTAGATGTTTATTGACAACCATGTTTATATACTTTAATTTAGAAGTGCTGAATTGCCTTTGAGCAAAAACCGAATGTTTAACTTGTCAGAGGAGTTGCACGGCTGTTCAACGTGCTGGTTGTTTACATTTTGTTTAATTTGTGTTTGGAACTTATTGAAGTATAAAAAATCGGTTGAAAATAATATGTGTTATGCTGGTGTGATTTGTCTAAATCAAAATCAATACTTGTCTTAAATATTACATCATGCTTATGAAATTTGGTCATGATTGTGTATGCATTTCAAATCGCTTTTTTAAAGTAATCGTCACTGTAATGAACGATGCGAGTGGCAAGAAAGAAGAAGGAAACACATGCAGTGTGGGGAGAGTGTACCAACAAGATATCATCCCTATAAGCGATCGTGTGCTTGATGTTGTGGATCGTATCTCAAATGATGTGAAAGAGGTGATGAATCTGAAGTTCGATGGGCGTGGGGAGGAGGTGAGCGATCATTTTACGTAAATAAAAAGTATAAATTACAGGTCGACAAATTGAAGGAACAGATGTGGAAGGAGGTTAAGGGCACTTGTGGTGAAGATGTGATTGAAGTTGTGAAGGTATGATGATAATTGGGCTATGTCGGCAAAAATGAAGTTTAGAATCTGGATTTCT
This sequence comes from Diplogasteroides magnus, assembly GCA_014805445.1. Classification (NCBI taxonomy): domain Eukaryota; kingdom Metazoa; phylum Nematoda; class Chromadorea; order Rhabditida; family Diplogasteroididae; genus Diplogasteroides; species Diplogasteroides magnus. The sequence goes on from JACMIF010003389.1 coordinate 10,088, forward strand.
TGATGTCTTTGAGGAAGCTCAAGGTACATAGTTCAGACATGGTGTTCGAAGAGCTGAAAAGGAACTCTCAGGTGTCCAAATGTATCAGTGAGGTTAGTGTATTAACGGAAATTGTCAAGAGTAGAACATTTCAGATGAGCTATATCTCATCATGGTTGGAGCAGACATATGACAAGTATTATTTCTTAGAAGATTGGGGAAAACGGAAGATTGATGAAAACGTACTATAATTGTTGCTTTCTGTGTTAAAATGTACATTGCACGTATAAAGAATGATGTGAAGTAGCAAATACTGTGTATGAATTTCGTTCGATTTGTCCGGAGACAATAAGAACATATCTTGTATCATTTGTTTGAATTCCAAATGTTTATACTATATAACGGGAATATTAAAATTTCGTAGACATAGATTGTGATTGTGTATTAGCATACAAAAATTGGCTTTGTTTTTTAGAACTTTGCGAAAAGTAGTTACCAAAATGAGTGACAATTCTGGAAAGGAAGTGAATGGAAGTCACGAGCATTCAGGTGTGGGGAGAGGTTAGCGAATAAAGTTCAGCAATATATGTATTTCGTTTCTTAGTGGAAGAGCAACATCAAATAGCTGAATATTGCGGCTACTGTCGCAACTCGGAAGAACTGATTGGATTGAGCAAGATAGCTCAAGTTGCTGTTGAACTCATCACAGTAGATGTCACGAGCATGATGCTTTTGAAGTTGGATGGGCATGGAGAGGAGGTGATAGTTTGTTTAATTTTTTTAAATTCAATTGCATTCCAAGGTGGATGAGACAAAGGCGAAAATGTGGAAGGAACTGAAAAGAGATTGTGGGGAGGATGTTCTCGAGGTTGTAAAGGTTCTAAATATTACCACTATTTTAATGTAATGTTTATATTATCTTCAGAACAGCCAGTTACTGTCTCTACAGAGAAAATTGATTGGAAGCACCAACTTAATGGCTGTCGAAGAAATTCAGAGACACCCTGAGCTGTCAGCTGCTATTGATAAGGTTTGATTTATTGGTGTAATAGTGAAAAAAACATATTTAAAGTTGAGAAAGGTATCGAGGGAATTGGAAGAAGTGTACCACAAATATTATGAAGGCAAAGAAGATTCTGAAAAGATTGACGCCATTCTCAAGAGTGTTGCAAACTTTGGCATTCACTCTGTATGAACTTTGGCATTCACTCTGTATTCTTCTATTGTGTCATTCGCATGTTGTTGTTATCATGATGAAATTGATATGAAAATTTCTCTCTGCAATATGATGATTAATGTCGTTTAAATTCGATACAAAACTACTTGACATTCTTAAATTTGAATGTGAAAATTTCAGTTGTTTAGAACAGTGATTTGAAAGAATGGACAAAGAACAACAAGAAGAAGGCGTGGGGAGAGAAGGTAAATCAAACGATTTTTTTCATTTATATCATTTAACATTCAAACTTCGTTCAACATTCTAAGAGAACAATGCTATTGAAAACTTTTTTGGAATTGTGCACACATATTAAAGGCTCAAAATATATGTTCAAGTATACATTCAAGGTCAGCCATAAGTTCTAAGGGTTAGAACCTTTATTTAAATATTTAGGCATTCGATAAGGCACGCATAGAATATATTGAACATTGTCGAAAGAGCAATGAAACTTCGTGTTGGGAGGGCAGAATGAAAACTGTATATATTGACTGCCGTTTTATAAAATTAAAATTGCATAATAAGGTTGATGAGACAAATGCGGAAATGAAGGAAGAGTGTGAGGACAGTGTACTCGATGTTCTCACAAACTGACATTCCCTCTGGATGAGTGCAGGCATAAACCTTGTTTGTTGTGTAATTCTTAAGTTGTTGTTATGATGATAAAGTTGTTATGAAAACTCTGTTTGCAATAAGAAAATAATTGTCGTTTAAATTCGACACAAAACTACTTGACATTCATAAATTTGAATGCGAGAAATTCAGTTGTGTGGAACAGTGATTTGAAAGAATGAACGAAGAGGAACAAGGAGAAGGCGTGGGGAGAGAAGGTAAATCATCAGTTTTCTTTTCAATTACATCATTTAAACCTTAGGCAATGTTCGGCCTAAGAGAACAATCAAGAAACCAGATGCATACAGTCCTACGAAAGAGAATGCTCCTCCAGCCAAGAAAAGCAGTCTTTGTCCGCTACCATCAAAAGCATCTAATGATCTTGTTTCCAATGCTCGACCAAGGAGTAATAAGGTTGTATTACGTTAGTTTCATACATAATGAAATTATTAAATTATATTCTATATAGAGCAACGTCAAAATGAAACGGAATTTGATGAAGATAACGCTCCATGTACTTCCAAACGTAATGTGTGATGCAATATCATTTTAATCAAATTATATTTCAGAATCTACCTCAGTTTTCGTTCCAAGAAAAGAATCATCCATCAAAAAATTAGAAAAGAAGTTTATACGGAATTTGGATAATATGATTGATGGTTAGTCGAATTTAACAGTTGTAAATGTATTTTAAATTAAATAAATATTAATAGGTGACTGTACGTATACGAAAAATTTATCAATGACTGCAAGTAATACACGACAACGCGAATATCGTAAACGGTTAAAGGAAATTCAAAACATCAAGAACGAGAGTAAGTTAAAATATCTAATAAATATATATTTGATGTTCAGATGTACTTTCCGTTATTAATGAAGCCACACCAGTTAATGTCCAGCTTTCGTCTACTGTCAATTCATTTGACGTTGTACCTCGTCGTTCGAGCAGACAACCAACGCCAATAAACCGATTGTCACCATCAAGACTCTTCAAGAAGAAGATCAAGATTCAAGAGACATTGAAGCTGAACGGAGCAGAAGATCTTGCAGTGTTCAATCCCGTCAATCTAATACAAGTGATGGTACGTATTTTAGCATAATTTAGTAGCGTGTCATATTTATTGATCACTTCTTGATATTATAGGAGTGGGGAGTGTGTTTCGAACACCACGAGCCATTCGAACAGCATCTGGTAAACAGAGGATTGAAACACCATCTACCACACCATCAAGAGCATCCGGGAGATTCAGAAGATCCGATTCTATCACATCAGGTGTTCAATGTTTTGATGCAACACTATTACATTTTCTTTCAGTGCATGTTGATGAGAACTGTTCTTCTCCTCCTGCACTCAGTCTTGCCACACAGTCCTTCGCCGTTCAAGCAGACAGCCTACTCCTATAGATCGATTGTCTCCATCAAAAGACATTGAAGCTGAACGGAGTAGACGATCTTGCAGTGTTAAATCTCGAGTATCAGATACAAGTGATGGTACGTCTGTTTGTATTTTTGAAACACTTGAAAATATAAAAATTGCTTTAGGAGTGGGGAGTTTGTTCCGAACACCACGAGCTATTCGAACTACTAACCCAGGCAAATCGAAAGTAACTCCAACTGTCACTACACCAGGTTCATATTATATTAAAAAATAATTAAAACAACACTGATTGCAGCCACTGCAGATGATAATCACGATCTATCTATATCAACTCCTTCAGGTTAGATCACATTTACAATAACTATGTCACAATTTTGACATTTGACAGTACGCCGTTCAAGTCGCAGATCGGTGCCCATCGACAGTAATGTCTCCTTCGAAAGAGATAGAAAGACAAAAGACCATACGATCGAGTCAAGATAAAGGAGTGGGGAGAACTTCTTTGTGTACGCCAACTAATAAGGAAACTTCTGGGATCAAATCGGCAAGATCAGGTATAATAATTAATTAAAAAGAGGCTATATTTATGAATCTGTAGCTGTTTCTACTGGTACTCTTTCTACCGACAAGAAGAAATACAGGAAACAAAGACTGACTCTGATTGATAGAAATTCTCGCCAAGTCATTTCTCGACGTCGACTTTCCATGCTGACAGGCTCCATTTACCCAAAATGCATTCGATCTGCTTATGTTGGAAAATTGTCAAAGAGATGTCTATTTTGCGCGGCATGGCACTTTCCACATGAGAAATGGAGATGCTGCGGTCAAGGAAAAGTAAAGCTGCGTGCCATCAAGAAACCACCACCTGTACTGGCTGAATTGTTGGAAGGAGAGACGAAAAGAGCAAGGAAACTGAGAAACGACTTATCTCGTCTGAATACTCTATTCTCTATGGGAGCCCGTCAATGCAACCACGAATCAACCCCTGGAAGAGGAGTTCCCATTACCAAAATTCGAGGAGGCATCGCTCATTCGGCATCTACCGTACTCACACGTAAAGATGAAACACCTAAATTCGGAGCACTGTATGCACTGGAAGGAATTGATAAAGCCGCTCAACACCGAATTGACAACAAGGACGTCTCCAAAGGAATTGATCCCGAAGAAAGTGCTTATATTATGTTTCAATTATTATACATAATTTTTTGCAGCTGATAAGAGAATTAAGTGCTGAATTTATGAAGAATAATGAAGTTGCTCAAGAATATCAGTCGATGGGCCAAATTCTGGCAGTTTGGTAAGTTCTGATTTGAAAATAAAATAGACATACAGGGTGCGCCATAATTACCCGACCTAATTATGTTTTGTTCTGCAATTTTTCTCAGTGCTTGAATAACAATGACCACTGCATATAATATTCCAGATTGTACCACTAATATACTGCACTGGCCGGTTTAGCATGTTCATTATTTCTAGCTTTGGGAAAAATTGGAAT
>JACMIF010003390.1:0-14765 GCA_014805445.1 Diplogasteroides magnus
TACCGTACCCAGTATCTTTAGAGCTTCATCAAACGCCGTAGAATCATCTGTGAAACATGGGAATGGTGTCATTCGACTTCTCATGTCAGTCCCTATCTATCTACGCTTTCACCTTATACTCGAAAAAGTTCCTTTAAGTACAGCTCCTTTAAGAAAGCGAAAATGCTTCCTTTGTTCACCCTAGAGTATAAAGTAGGGTGTCGCATGCGATTCATGGGACTCCCGGCGTGGAATGAAGTAGACCGCCACTACCACGTGGGAGTGCAATTATTTTCAGTGATGCATTCCATTTCTCTAACTCAATCTCGAGCGGTTGTCTCTCGCACATGATAGGCAACCGCATTCTCTCTTATTAGACAACAACAATGCACTCCCACATGGGAGTCGCCTTCATTTCGTCGCTCCCACGTGGGAGCGGTGGTCTACGTCATTCCACGCCGGGAATCCCGGGATCCCTCCCAAGCGCGGCACCCTAGTATAAAGAGTTGGGAATGAATAATGATAGGAAATCCTGCAGGTAGAGGCTGCTCTTAACAAGTTGAAGGCCGAGGAAGCGAAGATTGGCCAAATCTGGTTGGAAGTGAGCGATGAAAATGTGTGGAACGAAGATGCCATGAACGCCAATCGACAGTTCATTACCGACATGGCGAACAAGGCCGTCAGTATGGGATATAGTGTAAGTGGAAGAAGAAGGGAGAAAGAGAGGATAGTGGATTGTTGTAGGTCGGAATCTTCACAAACTACTATTCTTGGGAAACGTTCGTTGGTCTCGACTGGACTGAAATGTCCAAATATCCCCTTTGGTGGCAGCATGAGGATGGAATTCCGGTCGGATTCATTCTCTTAGTCTTGATGGATTGATTTATTGCAGGACTTCTCTAGATTCCCGGCCTTTGGCGGATGGAGCAAGCCCAACATCCATCAGTATGTTGGAGTCGGCAAGAATTTCTGCATTACCTCCATGGCCCGAGCGAGTATCAACTGGTATCCTTGAACGAAGAAGACAAATCAATTGCCATGCACAAATAAAGAATGTGTTTCATCCAGGTGCTCCATTCCCTCAAAATATTTCACCATCATATTCAATAGCACACTGATGTACTTAGTATCATCTCGATCTGACATGCTTACTGAGGTTATTCCGACAAATTATCAGTGGATGGTTGATTACGCATGACTTTGACGTCATTGGCTTAAAGGTACAGTCCGGGGCGCCGAATTCTATCGCAAACTGACTTTACACACGGTAGAATTTGAATTGGCTAAATCGCGAATAAGAAGAAAATTTGAAATTGTGGCTTCATAGCGATGTCAGTTCCTAGCTCTGAATGTAATCTGCATTCTTTATTAGCCCATTTCAGTACAAAAATGAGAGTAAAGCTCAATTGAAGGAGCTACCGTGTCTAAAATCAGTTTGCAATACTCGGCGCCCCGGAGTGTACCTTTAATCATAGAATATGGGAAAACTACGAAATAAATAAATCACACTGTCATTTTAAACGAAGGAAAAGGAAGTTGTCTTGATTCCTTTAGTTAATTTTGTGCTGAGAAGTGGGCGTCGACAAATGATGTCGAACTTCATATGTACAAAACAACAAGAATTGTCCTTATCTGCATTCAATCAGCTCGAGTAAATACAATACATCACAATATTCTTCCATCGGACAGTTGGCAAGTTAACTATCAATCAAATTATTTAGTTGATCAGAAACGACATTGAGTTATGTACATTATGCAAAAAAACAATTCTGATCCGTATTCACTTCGGATGCTCCCTAGACGCCTCAAATTTACTGGAAGTTGGATATGTGTGCATCTGTTCGTTTTCGGCCAACTCATGTGTTTCACCCGAAAACACGTCCACACGGGTCGACTTCCATAATCTCTTTATTTTATCATTGTTCTTCAGAATGGCCCTTTGATTAAGAATTTGTTGTAGTGTTGCTAGAATGTCCACCAAAGTGCATTGTCTATACGTTCGCATACAGATGTTCTGATATTTTAAATACTAAGCCATATTCTTTATTGACTGTTACTGTACATTGAGAGCCATATTTCATTATTACTGTTGCATAGGTAGCTTAACACCACATCAATAAATATTTTGTATGCTCTTACATGTTTCACGATGCAATAATATTCGTGATCCTCACATCACCGCAAACGATCATTTCCGGTGATTTGATCGTCTCTCCAGGCTGAATGCTGATGTATGGAGCCGTCCTGAAGCATTCGTCCTTCACATTGCGAAGATCAGAGAAGCTCTCCACCTTCTAAACAAAGACGCGATCACTATGGAGTTTATGCGAGTTTCCACTGTACTATATCTAGAAGTAAATCTATTGTATCTGTGATGTGAATAATAGATTTTTGCAATAATAAGGTCTGCATATTTTGAGGGAGCTGTAAATTGTGAAAAAGGGAAAAATTCCTCACGTTCGGCATCTCGAATAAGACTTTGTTCACTTTCTTTGCTGAAAATTTCAGGAAGTGCAAGATAACCCGACTCATCACTTGCCTCTGAATAACAACCACATTTCTGCCACTACAATACGATGAAAGGCACAATAATTTGAAAATGAAATATGAAAAAAACGATATTCAGCTAATTTTCGTTATAAAATGAGCTGCTGAAATTCGACGCAAGCTCCTATTGCGTCATTACAGATGATAATCAATCGATTTTAGTCTTACCTGTTCTTTTATCCAACAATCGACATAGTCCAGTGTAATCGAGACCTTTCCGCAGGGTGAGTAAATTGGCAGAGTTGGAGTTTCTGTGAACTAGGTTTTTACACGAAAAGCCCAGTCGGACAATTTCACAGTGTATCATGGGCCTACCGCATACTAGCTTCCCGCATACAGAAAATATCTTATATATTGCAGATATGCCACTCCAACTAGTAATTTCGCCTTGTAATGATAAAATAATCGCTGAGTGCACCAACGTTTGTACACGATCATAGTGATATCCGGTTAATCCCCGTAGAAGTTCATTCCTGGTGCTGATGTTGATTCTCCGGCAGGAATCAACCGTCACACTCTGTACACCTTCGGCGCGATCTCCACCATGTCCCAGGGCTGCTTGACTCTCTGAAACGGCTCGTTCCTAGACTTTACGAATTTTTTTTTGTTAGGAAAGATGTGAAGCAGGCAAACGTTTAAAAATAATTAATCTTTTCCCCGTGTGGATAAGAATAAAACACACATTTTCGATTAGTAGATCGACGCAGTACACTGTGTGTTTGGTATTATTGGAGATTTTGACAGCAGCCCTGCTTTCGATTTCGCTATCAGCTGATGTCCAGCTGTGATCCAATTCAGCCGTCACTACGACTCCACAATCTGCTCGCGAAGACCTTTCCTCTCCATGTTGTGCAGTTGCTTAATGTTTTGTTGTTCGGACAAATTGAATCCAACCGAAGCAGATCACAGCAATGAGATACATACATTTTCTCAAAATACTCAATCAAAAACCCAAAAAAGCGTTTTTGTCCTGAATTTTCGGCTAATTAACCCTAGGTAGATATATATCGTCCCGATGTTTCGCACAAAGAATTACATGTATCTATGTCACCTTGCTCGGAGGTATGATCCCTCACAACCTGAAATTAACCAATATCAACAATTCCTATGGTTTCGTAACAAACCAGCGTTTGCTCTTTATGGTATGACGTTCTTGGAGTCGATTGATCGGATGACGGAGATCCTTTTTCTCCATTTCTCACCACCACATCTTGGATCTACTCGGTTCCAATGCTGTCTGAAGAAAAAAGTCAATTCAGCAGGAAGTTCCATTGTATTTTACCTTGTTCGCATGGTTCCTGCTCATTGCACGGGACAATCATTCCTATTTGTAAAAAAATGTATTTTTGAAAAAAGAGAAAGGAAGAGTCAGCAGCTGGCGACAAATGTAAATGGGGAGAGTGTATTTCCTCCTCTCAGCTTTTATAAAAGTCAGCTGGCCATTATGATAACGGAATCACAGGTTTCAGCCATTAACAATTCGTGATCAAAACGGGTTTTAGCAACGAAAGCGACCGCAGAAACAAATCGAACATTTATTGAACATAAATCAGAGAGAAGGAAAATGCGAAGTTGTGAACGGAAGGTTCCAGCAGTGCAACAAACAGTGAAGAAGTGCGGAAGAGAGAGAGGAGGAGGAGAGAGCAGCCCTCATTCGCCTGGTCAAACATCAACCAGTACGTTCCGATAACACTCGTGGCAGCTTAGCTGATATAGCGGCGAGAGAGAAAGAGATCATGAAGCGGTTCGTGAAGATTAGGGTTTCGAAAACAATGCATTTTGTATGCCCCTTCAAGCAGTTGTATCTACTATGATCTTCAGTGATGTCAACAGTTCACTTTCATCCCATGCTAATTCTAATTCACTTTCTTCACGCTTATTGGAGCTGGGATTCAAACTTCATGCTAACAATTTGTATTGAGTTCCCTAATGAATCCAATCATGAGTAAATATTGTCGACCATTGAGAGTGAATTCTAGTTTTTCCGGTGCAAGACCCACGATGTTACTAGTGCATCGTGTTGTTCTCTACTGCCTTTTCCTCTGCATTATTCTCTTCGAAGTCACGGAGACAAGCGAAGCACGCCGAAGCATAGTGCACTTCTCGTATCTGACTTAGGGTTGTCAAAATACGCAATGAACAATAACTATAAAACATCAAGGAATACAGTGTCCACAATATTTGCATAGACCTCAAAGTTACGCAGATTCCAATCAGTAAATGCATTCTGCTTCTCTATCTCATTGCGAGTGGTTGATCCTCGTAGCTGACAGACAACAGAATGCGACGAATTAGAGAAAAACAATGCATGTGCTAATTCGAATCGATTTCATTTCGATGCCACGGTCACTGAGCGGCAGCACTGGGGAATTGTTTCGAGGTCGCTAACATCTTGATCAATTAAGGCATCGTAAGCATGAAGACCAACATTTTCACACACAATTGGTGGATCGGAGAAGCGAAGAATAGACCAGAGAGTACATGAAGAGAACATGAAAACAATGCAAGTAAACCTCAATCCCTTCCCTCCCATCTTCCCTCTTATCTCCACTTCTTCTGACCAAATACCTTCCAAAAAACATTTTTATCCTCAAAACACACAAATAATATTTTCCAAAAATACGGTGGAGGACAATGGGAACTCTTCGGGAGAGTTGGCGCGCAGCCAGGCTTCGACGTTCTGCAATGCAACTTGCATTAGCACCCGGATTTCGCAATTGGAATCGCGACGCGACCGCAGCGCGGCAGGGGCATACTCACTTTCTAGCGCAGCATGGTGGCTACGGTAGCGAAGAGAACGACGATAACGCCAGCGCCAGAGGGACCGGACGTCCATGCCGAGTCTTCTGCAACGAATTTCGATTAAACGCTACCTGCAGCTATTATTCTGAAGGAGATAAAAAGGGACGGGATGGGGGACGGAGACACGCGCGCGGTAAGACTAAGCGGCGCCCAAAAATAAAGGGCATAATCCACAACAAGACAATTCTTCGGCCTCTTAGCAATCGTCCCGTGTCGGATTCCTGCAACGAAAGCAAATATTAATCGATACAGTATACAATATCCAGCTACTGTAGTCCACAATACAGTAGTAAACCAGCTACCAAAATGATGCGCATAGTACTCACAGCTACCGTAGTCATAACCCTAGCCACGTTATCATATGTACCATGTTCCAAGCAACTGTAGACATATCCCATGACACAGTATTCCCAGTTATAGAGTAATTCCGTCAGCTGAAGGTCCTGTAATCGTACCCTTATCTAGAACATTTCCCGCTACCGTATCTATGCTACAGTACTCCCGGCCACAGTATTACACCCTGCGAACTCACCAAGGCGTCCAGAGGAGTCCATCCTGCGACTCCAGCCACGAGAAGAGGAATACGGTAGATGCAGTGGAGAGACGAGAAGGAGGAAGAGCCACCGCGCACCGACGAAGCCATGAGACAGAGAGAGTTGGGACTGGATTGGGCGGGCTTTTATGCATTCTCGTACGTGCGCCCGCTTGTTTACCCCGAAAATCATGCAAAATCGCATAAAATCTTGCAAAATCAGCTAAATTTGTGCTAATTGGCCAGATTGACTGAACGGGTGCATTCAAATCAACGCAAATGCGCAAGCACTCTCACAAGTTATCTGGAAATAGGCGGTGGGCGCATTTCGTAAAGGTCCAGCACCGAAGATTACAGTATACCCGTTGCTGGAAATATCATAAATCCGACAGGATATAATCGTCAATCGTTTTATTCCTCGTGACAGTGGCGCAAACACTCGTAATGGCGTGAAATTGGCCTGACAATAACAATCAATCAGATCTTTCATACGACAACTATCGGCAATAGGAAAAGGGGACAATTAAATCGTGAGTAAGCGGATCTACAGCTGGCTTTAGATGATATGGCACCGTTGAAGTCCCGCGCCAATTCAATAGATGCAATCACCTTGGTGCATTCTAGGGTTTCTAATTCGGGAGTAGAGTTCATTCGTATGTTGTCTGATTCCCGAGGAGCCGTTGTCTCATTCATGCAACAGACAACCGCCCCTCGTGAATCAGACAACAGACGAATGCACTCTACTCCCATTCTCTACTAAGCAAAAGAAGCAAGCATTGGTAACTTATGTGAACATGACCATGAAAGCCTTCTCCCACCAAGCGCATCATCGGACTCAGCGAAGAAAATTTGGGATAAGCGGCGAAATAAAGGTGGACCTTGGACATGGCAACCGAACCACAATACTTTCTTGTACCAGCATAGTTCATTCAAAAATACCCACGGATAGATATAAAGATGGTTTACTAGCTTTTCTCTCGGTATCTATGACATTCTCGGGCAGTAATGATACTGTTGACACACCTCTAATCCCTCTTCTATCAAATAATAATAACTGTAACACTTGGTAAGATGTAAAAAATAAATGATTAGCTTCACCGAAACTGTAGGAAGAGAATGACAATTGTGAATGCGAAGAGTGATTCTCGCTCGATGTCGCCTGACATACTTTCCTTCCTCATCTTTGTCATTTGTTCTGGCGTATACACGGCGTTCTTCTGAACGTTTCTATGCGATGACGTCCTGAATCAATATTGATCAAGTATAAGAGCAGTAAACATGCTATTAGATACTAACCATGAAAAATTAGAAGAGTCGTGGTCATTCCGCCAGTCGCCATATTCGTGCTTAAAAATTAATCATAACATGAGTAGGGGACGGAATCCCAGCAAAAGTGCACATTTTGTCGTCTAATGTCCATCAAATCTGAGAGACTACAGCTCCGAGGGAATTAGACGACATAAATGTGCACTTCTGCTTGAATTATGTTCCCTAGACATGAGAAAGTGGAATGATTGTGTAGATACTTGAAGGACTTCTTCTACATTGCAGGGCACAAGAAACAGCCAACCGTATAAAGATCCATAGCACAAATTTTCGATTCTAAGAGCGCATCATTACTCTATGGACTCTTGGAATGATGACCTGGGATACGTCCACTTGTACTTTTGTCTCGTTTCCCAGTCCAAACCTCCGACCCAAGAATGCTGGAAGTAATTTTATGATCGAATGGGATGAATGAGGTATCACATTAGATTCCGTGTACAGGAAAAAGATGTCGATCCCAATGTTCTTCCTTGTCACGCCGAGTTCAAGGAAGTCACAAGGCTAAAGATTACATGATAAGCGCCCTGATCTTATGGCACCGTTCCGTATATACGATACAGATGAAATGGAGAATCATCGGCATCCAAGTCCTGCACCATTTCATCTTAATTCACTATATTTTGCTATCAACTAGCAGAAAAGAGCGAACCGCTGTACTCTTCCGCTCGAATAGCCAGATCGAAGTCGGTTGTGTGTGGGATAATGGAACAGTCGCGATACCAACCTGAAATATTTGAAATATAGTGCTTTTAAACTGCAATTTTACTCAATTATCATTCGTCTAATTCCCTCGGAGCCCCTATCAAACACATGAGAGAGACAACAGCTCCTAGGAGATCAGACGAATGAGAAATGCACTTTCTCGTATAAACTAGCCGTTTTAGTAACTCTCGGTTCTCTGTCGAGTATCCTTTGAAAATTAATGTTAAAATTCACCTAGAAGAGATCCTCCATTCAGAATGACATGAGCACCTCGTTCAGCGAGAAAATCACGCAGCATTTTCACCTATTTGACCTTGATTTTTCATTGTTTGGCGTCTATGAAGCGCCTCCCGCTGGGTAAATCAATGAGGTGTTTTGTTTTCTCTAAATCTGCAGATCCATCGCGCTCTCATCGCCCAGGATTTTGATTTTTCCGACGGGAACCGCTTCATAAACTTCCAATATGATTTATTTAATCCTCACCTCATTGATGAAACTCATTGGAATGACCTGTGTTTCGTTTGCTCGATTCATCTGCCGATAATTATTTACAACATACAAGGAATGACGAATATACTCACTTGTAGTCCCAAGCACGGAATGTATATGCCATTCGTCACTTCATTCACAGGTCGTTTATCCTTCGAACGATTCATCTGACAACTACAACTTACAACAAATGACAAAGGAATGACAAACTCACTTGTGATCCGAAGCACTCAAGGACTATGCGATTGTTCTTATGTTGAAAGATGCTTGTTACGATTATGAATATGACTACGGCACAACAAAGACTGACAAGCAATTTAATTGAAGAAATTTTCATCCTTACTTTCTGAAAAGAAAATTAATTTTTTAATGGCGCGAAAGACAGGAGCGCATGGACACTTACGTGGTAATGGTGAAATGGACAGATGCGACGTGACAATTCTAAGAATGATTGCGCAAATGTCCAGGTCTTCATATTTTTCTGCAGACATCGGTTATTCGTCGAAGAGGCAACAACAAAAATAGACAAAAATGTTATGAATGGGATGTAAACTAGGTCATTTATTGATGCGAGAGAATGAGCGGAGGACTTTAGCGCTCAACGTAAGTGCACAAAGACTCGTGTCGTCTCTTGATATATGCATTTCATGGTCGCCCTTATCAGAAGGTTGCCATTAATTGCTTGTGTGCTCTACTGACCTGTTGTTCTAAAGACTTTAGTGGCTGTCAGTCAAATAACGATTATCTGCACCGAGAGAGCATACTGCTTCATAAAATACTCTTGACTGTTGAACCGACACTTGTTTGTGCCCTCATTTGACTGGTCGTTTATGATTAGCGAGAGAGAGATTGACTCACTGGCGTGTCCAAACGGTTCGCAAGTCTTTCCCGACTCTCCACTATCTGCTCACTTGCTGTGAAGAGGGGGGAGAAGAAGCGAGAATGGAGCAAGGGAGGGAATTGAAGAGATAATCACTATGGGTGATAAAACACTTCTCGACACTTCTCATGCACATTCCTTTACATTTCCCTCTCCAACCCTCTAAAGGCTCCCTCTAGACTGGCCTTAGCTGTCTGAACGGCAGGCCCTGAATACCGGTGCAATTTTAACTTTAAACATTTTCCTCTACTTGTTATGCCATCCCGCCATTGATCCTTCCTTCGCTTTTCTCTGTTGGTTCTGTAGTAGATTTATGGAAAGTACTAGGACCTTTTTTGTGTGTGAACATTGGACGATTGTAAGAGGGGTGTTCTTTGGGGCAGAACCATCGATCGACAAAGAATGAAAGAGGGTCAAAGTCCACACTGATTTACCTGAAGTGATCGACGAATGATCTGGATGGGAGAATTTTGCGTGCGCGTTTGTCCATCGCCAAGAGGAGTATAGCCACGTTAGGAGCATCTCGATCAAGGACTCAACACTCCGTCAATTTTCTTGAGACGACTCGCTACAGAGAAGAAATGCGACTAACAGTTTATGACTAATCGATGACTTGAGACCGAGGATTGTGATTAGCCCTTGATACCCAAGGTGTAGGCTCTGGGTAAATAATAAATATTATTAGTCTTTCAACACATTCACTCGTTCCCCCATTTCTCCCTTTCTTCACCCTTCTTTCAATTTTTATCTACTACACATGAGTCACGCCGTGCTTATAGATATACTCTCGACATCGAAAAATTTCAGATCAATGCGCATTGCGTCGATTAATATTATTGTTCTGAGTACTGCAGTAATCAAGGTTTTCCATTGAGGACACTTCCTGTACATCAGACCCTAGTGGCATTCTTCAACAGCTGAACACAACCAAGTCAGTTACGGAGGTTCTCTTCCCAAGTTACCAATCACTTGAGCTTTCACACATACACTAAAGTATATATCTCTGTATAAACTAAATCACTAATGTATTGACTAATCCGAGTAAGTGATGCACATTTTGCTTATGCTATCTTATCAGAGTGGTGAGATGCGAGCAGTTGTCTATATACGTACGAACCTCAATCAGAAGACGAATTGGGTCTCACGAAGGGAGACGCGATTACGGTAGTAGATACATGCAGCGATGGATGGTCGATGGTAGAGGTACGGTATGTTCGTGTTAACAAAGAAATTTATATTTTAGTCGAATGGCCGAACAGGGTGGTTCCCGTCGAATTATTTGGAAAAAATAACATCAAGTGAGGGAAATGAAGCTCCAATTGGTGCGTGACTCACTATGCCTCGTTTTCTTAACCGTACATCTCTATTCAGGAAATTCCCGAACCGAAGACAGTCAACAGAGGAATGGTGGAGGAGGACTGAATGGAAAACCACCTGTTATGGAGGTATCCATTTCGATCTTTAATTTCTTATTTCAATCCCTATGTGCTTTTTGAATGGAAGACATAGTTATAATGTGTAGGGACGTTATTGACAGCCGTCTACCCTCGTTCCTATCGGTATCTGACTTCGTAAAAAAACCGCTGTGAATGAAATTTGACGACTAGAAATCAAGGGCCGTCAAGAACATCCCATTTGCGACAGTGTTATCTTTAGATCGTCACTGCTCTCTACCAATTTGATGCTTCATCCGCAGAGGAACTGTCGATCATTGAGGGTGAGAGACAAGAATCTTGTTCGAGAGCTAATCATCTATTGAATACAGTTTTGTAGTTCTCGCATTTGTTGATTCTTTTGAATTTGTTGAATGTACATCGTATAGAGACGACTTCTCTTTGTTGGGGACAACGATATCATTATGAATGGGTGATTGGTTGAGGAGAGAGACTTGACATCATCGACCATCCTTCATATTGTTCTGATTGGTGGATGGCAAGGAATGCCAATGGAGACAGTGGACTCGTGCCGAGGAACTACGTTGAAGTAGTAGAGGATAGTAAAGATGCTATATTCCTGTAATCGTTTATGCGTCTTCAGCAATTGTCATCTGGTCACTCAGTCCCCGCTGAATCTTCCACTGCTGCATGCAATCGACCAACTCCTCCTTCACAGGTATCAAACACAAAAAAAATACTTTTTAGTGGATGGAATACAAGCAGAAATGCACATTTCCGTCGTATAATTTCCTAGGAGCGGTTGTCCATCACGTCAGAGAGACAACCGCTCTGAGGGAATTAGCCGATAGAAACGTGCACTTCATTTTGTATTCCGTTCTCTACATACAATTAGAATCATTATCCATAGCTTTGCATGTCTTTCTTATGCCATAATGTTGATATGTTGAGGTTGAGCCGACATTCGGTGCTCTTCCCTCCCAAATGAGTAGTGGCCCCGGTCCTGCAGGAAACGAACCGTGGTACTTTGGGAGGATCTCTCGAGAAGAAGCTGATCGACTGTTGCTGAGGGCAATCAATGGAGACTTCCTCGTTAGGGACTGCGAGAGCAGTGTAAGCGGTTGTGCGGGAGTAGGTTTCCAAATCGGTAGTAAAGTGCGGTTCTGATTCGTCGAATCCACTCGGAACGGTTGTCTATGGGACGTAAAGACAATCACTTCGCGCAATTTAGACGAATTAGAAATACACCTTACTTCCGTTTTAGAAACCCTTTTCGGGAGTTGTTCCCAGTCTTTATCTCATGCTGTGTTTTTAAATAATTCCATTGTTATTTTTTTAGCCCGGGGACCTCTCCATTTCATTGAAGGGACGTGAACGGAACAAGAATTTCAAGGTACGGTATATTTTAATTTTAACTATGGAATATTTTACAGTATTCTTGATTGTTAACTAGCAACTTTTTCAGGTACAAGTAATCGCTGGGCAATTGAATATCGCTAATCTATCGTTCTCCAATGTGAACGAGCTCATTTCTCACTACATGTCCCATCCCATCTTCAGTAACGAGACCGAAAAGCTTTTCCTCGTTAGGCCACTCCCCAGATAAATAAACAGTTCACTTCGCACTCTTTCATCGACAATAATCAGAGTCATAGATTATTAGGGGGACATGAAGCGCTTGATCTAATCGAAACTTTAAATTGAATAAAAAAATTAATCAAGATTGGGGGAGCCATTGACATTATTCGGTATATATACTGTATACCTGTAGCTGGTGACAGCAACAAACTGTCATTCTTCAGTCTCGCAATTTGAGAGAGTTTTTTTTCACTTGTCTATAGCCTTTATTTTCTTGATATTTTGTTGTATTATACTTCTTACAACTTGGCAAATATCAATTCTTTCACTTCAGAAAATTCCTTGAATTCATGCACTACCTTATGCACCAACATCCTATTTCTGTCATCGACATATTTGAATAGTTTATTATGCATCATATCGGAACTGTTCCACCGAATACGCTCGTTATGTTTTTGACCGACTGTGTTCTCTAATTTTTGCGTGCCATTCCACTCGTGTTTTCGGATAGGTTTTACCCAGAATATGTATAGAAAATTGAACTTGTTGAAAACAGTTTGATTAATATCGATATTGCCAGCCATTTTCACTATTATATCACAGTGCGTGTTCGTCTCGCGAGTATCCTTCGTTATTCCTATGAACTTCTCATAACACACCTATATTTCAACCACACCAGACATCCGTTCAGGTTGCCTTTCAGATCATCAGTCAGTGTACCCTTGTCTTCCTCGCGTAAGAATTCAACGTTGTGACTCCTGCTTGGAGCATGATCCTGTACCGTATTCGTTCTCTATCTCAATCTTCGCCGACGTCCCTTCTCCTATCATTTCTTGTATGTGCGCTATGGGGATTCAAAACCATAGATTTGTTGTCATTCTTCCCCTTGTCTCATTCCATCATAGACAACCGTGCTGCGGAGAAGAATGACGATAAATTTACCGTTTTTGAACACCTGTTGTGTGCTGCTCTTGATTAGCGTCTACAGAAAGGCGCTAAGGATTATGAAGCCTTGTATAATCATGTGATCTCTTGTAAATATCATGCCAAAATAGCCGATTTAAGTATATTTAGCTCACGTTGCTGCGTCGGAATGGAATCTCGTTTGGTTCTGTACTTGTTTCTGGAGAACGTCGCAGCCGGTTGGGACAGTCTGTTCAAGGAGAAAAATCGTCGCTAATTCAGTGACTTCCATTATTTCAAACACGTTACTGCTGTGGATTATAGTGAAGAATAAGAAGAACGACTTTGGTTGGCCGATATTCAGCTTCCTTTTCTTTTGGACAATGACGTTTCAGGGGCATATCGTTGGCTTCTGGCAATGTTCGCCTTCAATGATGTCATTACATCCATTGTGCAGCTATTACTCGTTATGGTTTGACAGCCAATTTGACAAACATCACTAAAATGATCCAGAGGACAATGAATATCGATCGGAAATTTGCTTTGGTAACCATTGGAGTGTTGGGATCGAACAAGGTTAGAAACATCGAATAGAATTTTCGGTAGAGATAATGATAATGAAATATTCTTATCTCTTGTAACCATATAATGTATTATCACTTCAACTTTTCATCTAGACAATCACTATTCAGTACATGGCCTGCTATTATTGCTGTAATTTCTCATTTGCTTTGGTGCTCATGGACTACCAATTCGTTTATCGATACTTGGCAGTCAGGAAGTTATACCGTCCTTCTTGAAAATCGATAATTTATCTCTATCTAGACCAGACAAGATTGAGCTGTTTAGCCAGTCAAAGGGTATCGCAGCACTGTTCGGAATATTCCTCTTTATTACCGGGACATGGTAAGAGGATCGAAAGAATAAAAAGTGCATAATTTACAAAGGTACCTTATCTGTTTGTTGTGCTTCGAAGCGTCGGAGCGATCGATCGATGAATTTTCTGTTCTTCTGAAAGATAATTATGGTGCGACTTCGGCTGGAATCATTGTTGGAGAATATGTGGTTGGCACATTTTCCATTTCGAAAAATTATCTATTAACTGGTAATTAACAGCGTGACGACGAGTTCCAATGGCGTCCAATCACTGGATACATTGCAATCGTTGCAATTATGTCATTGTGTTTCACTGTTATGATTGGCTGTGGTGTCGGAATTGCTAGTAGTCTCAGGTGACCCTTTTTTACACTCTTTAAAACGCGTTCTCTGTAAGGGCGGAGGAGACGTCCGCAGGGGGTGGCACACACCTTCAAAACATTTTCCCGTGTCTGAAACTTTCAGGGTAACATGCCCAGGGGTGGGATACATTTCAGCCGCGATTTCATAATTTTAGGTCAAAGTTCAAAGATCAAAGATCAACTTTTTAAACGTTATATTTAACCCATATGTGGCATAGTCAAAAGATAAAGCGTCAAAAGTTATGTATAAATCCAAGTTTTTGTCCAGATTGGACAAACTATATGGCCAGGACGTCGATAAAACTGAATACGACGACACTTTAGCGCAAATTTCTCGAGTAAATGGAAAAAAACCTCCCGCAGATTTTTGATATGTGACGGCCGTGGACCCAGTC
>JACMIF010003391.1:0-14765 GCA_014805445.1 Diplogasteroides magnus
TGAAAATAAGAAACATGCCCTGAGGGCTTATAAAATCAATGAGGCATTTTGATGCAAAACGAAGCATGCCATCGTGATCAGCGTTGTCGATATAGTCAGTCAAAATTATTTTCCTTGTGAATTTCAATATATGCTGCAGCAACACTCATCCGCTCTCTGAGAAGATCTGTGTTATTTCATCATTGCCATACATGCAAGTGTCTTATCATCTATATCAAACGGAGTCCTCATTTTTGTTTCACTCATTCAATATGTTGACCATTAATCAACGAGAAATTACGCGCAGATAGCAATAAACAAGAAGTTCTTCACCTTGTCTCGAGATTCACAATTGATATATTCCAATCAATAAGAAATAGACGCTCACGACACATGAAAAATTACACGCAATACAGTATCATTTACGGTAGTCAACCGATTTCCATTCATGAGCAAGACAGTTTTAAAATAATCTCTTTTATACTGAATATCAAGTGTTTTACAATCACGTCATAACCAGTACGAATAATGACTCGAGTAGGAAAATCTAACTCACAATCAACGACTTTCAATCACATGCATAATACAGTACTGTCCAGCGCAATCACCCAAGCGACGCGGGATCCCGGAGAATCCACGGACATTTTTCCTAGCTTTACGATTAACGGCATATTTATTTTGGATTTTGTAGTGTTGATGATTTTTGTTATTGAATTTCGCATCTTTATATTCAAAGTGCCATGAATAGCCCCATTTTGGAGAAATATTTATCATCGAAAATATGGAAATTTTCCACGGCCGCTACATAGTTTAACGTTATTTGTGGCTTAACATTAACTACTTTGAGATCTCGGAAAAGAAAAAAAAGTTTTCCTCGATGAATAACTCTGTAAAATGAGCTTATCTGGGCACATTGAATATATCAAAAGATGCGAAATTCAATAACGAAAAAATAAAACTACAAAACCAGAACAATATGCCGCTAAAGATAGAAAAATACCAGGGATGTCAGAGTATTCCCCGGGATCCCGCGTCGCTTGGGGGATTGAGCTGGATAGTATATTATTACTATTCTTTCTGCTATTGAAATAAATAAATAAAACTAACATGTAGAGTCTCCCAGATTAAGTTTCTGTATTGACAAATGAGCATATACATGTGATGACGATACCATAGGAGAACTTAAATCCAGAATATCTCGCCCTTAAAGTTATACAGCGAGAAATGACAGCAGTTTGAAATTTCACAGTAGAAAATGACGCTGCACGGTCTAATGACATGAGCGCTCTCGAGCTTCCTTGCTTACAAGCATGTGTGGCGCAGTCGGAAGAGCGCTTGACTTGTAATCCAGATTTTACAGGTTCCACCTCCTGCTGGTGCGAACTCTTTTGCCAATATCGGCTGATCTTTTTCTTACCGTTTTCGGACTTCCCCTCCTCCCTTTTTGACGTTTTGGGAAAAATGGGGGGAACGGAAGTCCGAATACGGTAAGAAAAATATCAGCCGATATTGGCAAAAGGGTTTGCACCAGCAGGGGGACGAACCAGTGACATCCGGATTACAAGTCAAGCGCTCTTCCGACTGCGCCACACACATGCTTGAAAGCAAATAAGCTCGAGAGCGCTCATGTCATTAGACCGTGCAGCGTCATTTTCTAGTGAAATTTCAAACTGCTGTCATTTCTCGCTGTATAACTTTAAGGGCGAGATATTCTGGATTTAAGTTCTCCTATGGTATCGTCAGCACATGTATATGCTCATTTGTCTATACAGAAACTTAATCTGGGAGACTCTCCTTGTAAATAGAATAATGACAAAGCTATTTCTTGTGCAATTGTGGTGCACTAACCTTAACTTTTCCTGGAATGTTTCTAGCAGTCGCTTCATCTGTAAGAAGAGCCCTGAGAAGGGCTTCCTCACGACTGCTCACACTCTTGCTTCTCTGCAATTCATATACAAACTATTATCACCAAGACAGGGGGCATATGAGTCTAAGACACCAGTGCCATAATGGTCAAATGGACACTTCCACCTTGCGTTTGTGGCGTATTTTTCCATTTCGCCATTGTGGCGCAAATATTCATAGCGCTCTTGACTTTGAGCCCAAGCATACATGGGGAGAGATTAGATAGAACAAAGTGACACATGTATAAGTAAACGAAAACTTACAAGGAACAATTCAAGTGCACTCTTTGCGGCCTTTCCTCTTTTTCCAGTTCCCGGCATCAATTTCACTTTTAACTTCAAGTCCGATAATGCCTTAAATTTCATATTAGATATTGCAGGGGAATAATAGTAGAATAACCTGATAGGGAGCAACGACAGAGACAGCGTAGAGAAGGGTATCCTCTGCTGTTGGATTTCCAATCAACTAAAAACAATTCTTATTTCTTTTCAATCATCAACACATCGCTATGTGAGATATATCATATACCAATCAGTGTTGATTTTGTAGAAAAACCTAATAATAAGAATTATCCAAATATTTATTGGTGACTGCAGGAAGAAAACCTGATTTTAAAAAGGAGCTTGCAGGTTTTTCATCCTTCAGTCTGGGACAATTTCCCAATATTTTAGTGCTTGTACCTAGACTACCATGTGTGTGTCAAAACCCCACCTGCCCTAATAAATTCTGTTCATCAGATCCTTCCTCCTTCACTTCTTCCTCTTCATCTTCTTCCTTTTCCCTCTTCTGTTCTTCCTTCTTTGGCCTATCTTCCCTTGGAGGCCTTTCTTTCTTCACTTCTTCAACTTTCGGTATAGTTTCTACTTTTGCTTTTCCTTAAAATCATACAAAATATTAAAATAAACATGTATATAATACCTCTGCTTCCTAGTAGAGTCATTCTTAGTTCCCTCTCTTCTTCATCTTGATCACCGTACTTTTGCTTCATCTGATAATAATACAATATGACTGACATTCTTAACTGACGCTATAAACCTTTTCCAACTTGTGCTTCTGTCTCTTATTGAGTGATTTCTTCTCATTCTGTACTTCCTTTATCTTTTCCATCTTTTCTCTTTCCGCTCTTTCTCGTTCTTCCTATATCATCCACCCCTTACAACAGTAGTCAATGTCATCTTCACCTTGTCTCGTTCTCTCTTTTCCCTCTCTGCTCTCAATTGGGCAGGAGGAAGTGTGGATGGTCCTACATTGATGATTGTGTACTCCTCATCTTCATTCTTATCTCTTCCAATTCCCACTGCATTCATGGAAACCTTCATGGAATAAGACTACTGTACATATCAATACTGTATTCTTACTTGAACATCAGGAAACTCTTCTTCTCCTTCACTCTTCACTTCGTTTTCTTCTTCATCATCTTCACTCTCAGGAATATCTTCCATTTCCTCCTCTTCCTCTTCCTTCTTTTCCTCCTACCGTATACTTTCATTTGTGTCTCTCCTTCCCCAAACCTGTACATCTCCTTTGTCACCAGTGTCCTCTTTTGCCATCTTTTCTTTTCTTCTTCTCTCTACACTCTCATCATCAATCTTGAACAAGATTCCAAATCCCATCACTAATTGAGAAGCAGGCATAAAGTTCTTCTTTCCTCTAAATAAGGAAAGATTTAGGTTAAAACTGTATGTAGGAGCGGAAGTTGGATTGCCCTTGAAACAATTTTCTCATGAATGAAATTTTCAGTATAATATCCATAGGGTTTGAATACATTACTTCAATAATTTCTAAATTTTCGGACAAATTTCACCTATCAAAGGTGCGTACAAAAAAGCATTTTTTATTTAAGGTCGGAGTCACCCCATTGTGGATGGCCCTTCCGTTCTTACAGAAAACGCGTATTAACATTAAGTCAGGAAAAGAAACAATCCATCACCTGATCATGAAACTTCCAGGAGTGAGATATTCTCCAGAAGGAGCAGTTCGAGATACCTAAATCATTCATTTAACGAGTCTGAACATACTACCAGTTTGCGCCACTGCGAGCAAACAAGATGCATCATAGTTCAAAAATCACGCTGATTTCAGCATTAACACACTTAAAGGATCCCTCTGTGAATATTCAACTCACATAGACTGCAGGTGTAGTTTGATAAGACTGCGTTCTTGTGTTCTTCCGCCAAAGGTAAATGGGTTTTTGAAAATATTCTACGGGACAGCCTCGTAGAATTTTTAGAAAAACTCATTTGCTATAGTAGAAAAGCCCGTTTGTAAGTTGCAATGGCTTCAACTATATAGACAAAGGATGGCTAAAGATTTAACAACATATAAAAGTTAACTATGTTCTGTTAACGAATCTTTTGTCCTTATCGTAATAGCTTAGCTTGGGGCAGGATAACAGTTTCAAAAATTTATCAATTATTCACCAGAGAGATCCTAAAATCCCAAAAAATATTTTTTTATTCCTTTTGAACTATCAGTGAATAAAGTGAACGACTTACTTGATCTTTTCTGACCCACCAAGCACTGGCCACAACCTTCGCTTCCCATGCATTCGAGTAACAAACAGCCATTTGTGCGGCCTGAGTTAATGTCTTCGGAGGAATCTCTCCTCCTCCAGGAACATTCCTACAATCACTTATCAAAGACTCCTCAATTAATAGGATACCTAATAACAACAGATGCTGCTCCTCTGACATCTGCATGCATATACACATCATCCGATCGAAGATATCTCACAATACAATACAGTAAGACAGGTCATCATATAAAGAGAACCTCTTAACAATAAGTTCATTTTGTTGAGCATCTCTTCCAGCAATGACCATTAGTCCATCTCTTGATATGAACCAAAGGAACTTCTCAAACCACATCACTTTCCGTGTCTTCGCTACATCTTTTCTCACTCGCACCTGAATTTACAATCATATAGACGAATAGAATGTACTTACACTATCGAGAGTGGCCTTAGCCTTAGCTTCTGCATTCTTGAGTGCCTTGGCGGAAGAGGCAACAGTCTTCGTCCTTTTGTCAGCAGCAGCCTTCTTTGCATCGAAGAGTTTCTTACTATTTTGGAAGGCATTCAAGGCAAGGTCGATGGGTACATCAATACTAAAGAATAAAGAGTAATGAGTGAATAACATTGTACTCACGGTTCTTCATCCTCCTCAAATGGATCAGATAATCTCATCACAATGTGATTCGTCTCCAATTTCAATGCCATTATAGCACATGCGACTTTGTCTTTTGCACGAGTGGCCTCTCTGAACGATATTCTACTATAAGAAACCAAATCCACTCATAGTTCAAAAGGATATGTCATCGGGGTCGAAGTTAGGACGCCGGAAAAAATGTTTTAGATTTTCATCTGCGATTCGTTGAGATAAATAAAGTAAAATCACATTCTAACCCCGGAGAGGGTCGGTGGGGTTAAAATTTGGCACCTTATGACGTGTCGGTGAGGTCGCTAACTATTTGTGCACTTACTTGCACATATCAGAGATTGCATCCCACGACATCTGATTCGCCAATGCAGAAAGAATAATTGTGCGTGCCTTCTCAACCAGATCCTGAAACAGTTGAAAGAATTACTTATAATGCTCATTAGTTATGATACCTTGTTCGAGATGACACGTTCAGCGATCATTTTGAGTCGTTCTTGACTCTTCTCCAATTCTTCAATTCTTTCATCGTGATCCTTCTTCACATTCTCTAATTTTTTGAGTGCCTCCTTCTCAATGTTTAGTGCTTTCATATCTCTTTTCTGCGTAGTCATCTACAAATATAAGTTTAATCGTCCTATCAGTGAGAATTGCAACCTTGGATAAGAAAAGATCCACAGCTTCACTGAACGAGTCTACTTCTTTCGTCAATTCTGCATCGCATTGTGTAAAACGGTATGGGTGATAATCCTAAAAGATAACTAATTCTCGACTAGGATTACACTATATAGACTCTCTTGAAAAGCTTCGACAGTTTCTCCACTAACAGTCTTTTCAGTCTTAAAAGTGATGAAGCCGTGGCATGGACCGGATTGAATCTCATTGAATACCTAGAGAAGAACATACAATAGATGTTGAGTATTGTAAAAATAATACTTTTGCTCCTTCAGTCAGCACTCGTTTTAACTTATCCATTTTCTCAGTAAGACTATCTCCAAGATTTGCCATCTGAAGTTCTAATGTTACTCGTTGGAAGAACGTCAACATACATTAATGTCTTTGGCAAGTCCATTCTTTAGTAGACCATGTTCAATGAGAGAACCACCGAATTGTACAAGTGGTCCGAGGAGGCGACGAGCCTGATAAAAGTTCGAGGTGCAATACAACCACAACTCAATACCTGCACTGTGGGGGCAGCAGCTGCAATTGCTGCAGAGAATTCTTCATCCGATGGGAGGCTGCATTCTGCTCGAGCTCGTTCTATTGGATATCTTAAACAACGGGACATATGACATCAAAGATTTCAAGAATCTCACCGATTTTTCACAGCGAGCCTTACATCTGTATCCTTTTCTGTTCGCGGTCGAAGGATATTTAGAATATCATACTCCGAGTCGGTCAAGAGAACATTTCCTCTGTAGAAAGTTATATTTCGAGCGGGAACATCGTGATACAAATTATTCTCACCTATCGTACAATTCAACAATGACATGAACTCTGCTCTCTTCGTCTCCAAAGCCAAGATCCACCACTCTGTCCACTCCCACCTCAACATACACTACTTCCTACAAAGGTACCAACACATACCTGTTGCACACTCTCCAATCGACGTTGCTTCACATGTTTCCTCAATTTCATTGAAAATGACGAAGGAAATTGAGCTTTGGGCCAATCAAAAGCCGTGCAATGAATGTAGAGACCCGACTCAAACATAATGACGGCCTTCTTATCCGGTCTGAATCATATATAACATGGCTACAATTACAAAGTAGAATACCTACTTCTGAAGCTTGATAAGATAAGTCTTCGAATTGACATCGTAAATGTTAGCCACCCGCATTCCCACCAATCCTTGTAAATCGTGCACAACAGCCACTACATCGAGGGTCGTGAAGCGATTCTTCATTCTTCAGTCAAAATCTGCACTTAGTAAAATTTGTAATGTGAATGCGCAGAAGAAGGTGTCAACACTTGATCAGATCAAACAACAAGTTCGAACAAATTTCAAAAGGTTATGACCTGAGAACTGCAATAAAATAACACATTTCATCCAACATCAGTAAAATGTATGGAGGACGAAAGAACACACGATAATATGACCATCAATAGAGGCAACGGGATCACAAATTCTTATGAGACTATGTAATGAAAAGAGGGTGAGGGTAAAAGGAGGCAGAGGCAGAGGCAGAGGCAAAAACCTATTTTTAGGACCTATTTTTTCGGACTCTCCAGGTGTCAGGGAGTCCGAAAAAATAGGTCCCTCGCGGGTCGATTTTTTGACCCGAACCACCATGACCCGGGGTTCATGGTCAAAAAATGGAATAAATATTTTTGACGAGGGATCGAGGTGAGAATTCCATTTTTGAAGTGCCTGTTATACGTTAGGTTGCACAACAACTTTGCATCTCGATCCCTCGTCAAAAATATTTATTCCATTTTTTGACCATGAACCCCGGGTCATGCTGGTTCGGGTCAAAAAAATCGACCCGCGAGGGACCTATTTTTTCGGACTCCCTGACACCTGGGGAGTCCGAAAAAATAGGTCCTAAAAATAGGTTTTTGTCATTTTGCCTCTGCCTCTGCCTCTGCCTCCTTTTACCCTCACCCATGAAAAGACACTTGATAAATCATCAAATGGAAGTAGATCACCAGATCCGTAGTTAAGGAGCGAAGAACGTTTAGCTGGCCGATTTTCTCAACACGAAAATAAAAGAGGTCAGTTGGTATTTGAAAGAAACTCACGACACAAGGGCCAGAAAGAGATTCAAAAGATTTCACGAATGTCAAAAGTACTTTCCATTGACGGCACTTACAAGGAGGTTTCTATAAAGCATGAGATCATTCCATGCCTTTGACAAAATACACAGATAATCGGCAAGTTTTTATACTAAATAAGGGAAAACCTACATCAAAACACCTTCGCATCTCTAGTGCTCCAAGTTATCGAAAACAAATGACACATACTGGCACAAAATTGAATAGATGGTGGAACGTGATCGGATCGCTGCAGGCATTTCCGACCCCCTTCTAAATGTTTCAGGTGAGCAGAATTGATGAAGCGCTTAGAAGCAATTTATGTTTTTGTGCTCACAACCAGCGCGACCTGCGTAGATCAAGCTTCGAGATCTCGATCGATATCAAGCATTGATGGCATTTTGCCAAAAACCAGATACTGATTATCATACTCCCGTCGGGAAAAGGACATACGGTATAAATGGGAATGATTATTGACTGATTTGCATAATTAGTGGATCTTGACAGTATGTACGCGTATACGCGCGTACGTACCCGTTCATATTCATTAACCATTGTATTTTTAGAATGGAATTAACAGGTCCTTGTCGGAAATGGAAAAAAATAAAAATACCCCCGTTATATTGTGCCCAGAGAATGGGGAATTTACCTAACTCATTGTTATTGCCGGTATTTAATGACAGTTTTACTCTTTTAGAGTCGTCATGAAGATATCGATAGATTGGAAAGGTGAACAGACAACTGAAGTACGTTGGCCTTCCACCAATGGAATTATCAATAGGTGCTAGGGTAAACAAAGCAGGGCAGTTATTGACAGCCGTTATTTCTAGCCTTCTAACTTCATTCCTAGCGGTCGTCTCGGCGACGTGAGCAACGACCGCTAGGAATGGTTAGACTGCTAGAAATGACGGCTGTCAGTAACTGCCCTGCTTTGTCGAGTGGACAATGTGCACCCTAGTAAATACGTTACAGTTGGATTGCGACGGAGAGACAACAGTGGCACTGGCACTTGCTTCAATTGCTAACTCAATTGATGATTCCGGAGTAATCGTGGCGTGCAATGGCCACGACTTTCGTCTTTTCAAAGAAGATCTTGACATATTTCGGATAAAGGTTAACGCTGCAATCTCTGTTAAGAAGATTGGGACATTTTCTTTAGAATCTCAGTGTCAGGGAAGGCGATATTCTTTCCGTGTCAGAGAACAATGATACTGAGAACCCTTTCGTCATGCCGGAATTATCTGATAACCGTCTTCAGAACCTCGTATATTTTAAACTCCTGTTCAGAGCATATTAACTACTAAAATTCAGGTGAAATCCATGAACATGAAAAGAAATCCTGAGGAGATGAAAGAGGAAATCGAGGTGTACAAGCAAGCGTCGGAGATTCACAAGAGCCTTTATAAACCATTGGTACGTGGATGAAAGAATATCATGATGACCACTTCTGTTAAGATACTCTCTAGATGGACATGGATGGCTCCCGCACTTGTTCGCCATTATCTCAACAGACCAGATGACCTCGGTGGATTCATCGTTGGATATAAAAAGTGGAGAATTGAATTTGGATTGAAGATGGTTCAAATACACGTTGACACCAAATCAACTGTTGCATACAGAAAAAGCTGGATGAGTTGTATCTGCATGCATTTGAGAACAATCCAACTGCTTTCACTCCTATTCAAGTAAGGAAGAAGGTGTGAATGTGAATGATTTCCTGTGTAGATGTTGTACATCAAAGGTCTTCTTAATGGACATGAGGTGGTTGCTTTCATTGATACAGGTTTGCAAACTGTCGTATTCCATGCGTTCTTGGGTAATAGGTGCACAGCATACAATTTTCTCCGAAAGTCTTGCTGTGGCATGTGGACTCTCTGATATTATTGATCCACGGTTCAAGTGAGTAATCTAATTACCGTCTTTCTTCAACAGCTTTTGATTTTCTGGACGATCTCTCATGGAGTTGGTGGTAAAGCAACGGCTAAGGGAACCATTCACCATGTCGAATTCCAGGTCTTACCTATAGTTTACAAGGTGTCAAGAGTTTTCCTTTAGCTGTCCGCAGGTGTACTTGACTTGAAGGCTACAGTTCTGCCTGATCATGCATCGGGATCGACCAATTTCATCCTTGGACTGGATGTTCTTCTCAGGTACTGTATTGTCAGTCTTCACTTTGTCAATTATTCAGACATGGCTGTACAATTGATCTTCGTTCCCGTACACTTGTCTTCGATGGTCACGTTGTGCCACTTCTCTCTGTTGAAGAATGCTCCAAACTAACCGCTTTCGGTCCCATTGAGAAGAAAGAAGAAAAGATGGAGCACTAATCATATCACATACGTAATGGACGAAAGAAGATTTGTAAGAGAAATAGCTCCATTGTCGTCTTCCAATTAATCACTCTGTGCCATACTTGCATAATCTCTACTAATCAGTATGTGTAATACAAGTTTATCGAGTGAACAGTAAATAAAATGTATGAGGGAAGCGAGACGCAGCTGTTTCTACTCTATCATTCCTATTGGGATCATCTTGTAAATACAATATGCGGTAGAGAAAATGTAGAAAATGTACAAATACGATAGCAAACGTAACCGATGAATGGCGATTAAGGCTAAGTTATTAGAAGCACGGGGAGGAGAAAGTGGGTACGTACAGAGTGGAAAGGCTCAACGGGAAAGTATATCCCTGTGAACGATCAACTTCAACCTTATAATTGCAAGGGCCGCGCATTTCCTGAAGACAAAATAGTAATATTGACTCTGCACGAACAAATACTTTGACCAATGCTACTCTTTTAGAGTTAAGAAAACAGAAAAACCGCAGGAATGAGATGTGACTGGAATAGACGTGATTACTGTACAACCGGTGGATATGGTATTTGGGTGGTGCAACTTGGAGCATCTAACGAGCACCGAAACGGGCTTGTCCGGCCTTGAGGGCATTGAGTTGAGCCATTGCAGAGTCAAGCTTCTTCTTGAGTGCAGCATTCTCAGCCTTTAGTTTCATGTTTTCATCATCTCGTGCCATTTGAGCCTCCTTTGCCTTGGTACGAGAACGACGAACTGCATCGTTGTTACGTGCACGTTTGAGCTAAAAAAAGGAACCAATTATTATGACAACAACCAGATACAGTAACATCATTGATAAGCCACTATCCACTCTCACCTTGTACTGAGGTTTCGTCTTCTCTTCGTCAGGCTTCGGATTGTATCTTCGGGCCTTAGTTGTGGGCGTGAACACCTTCAAAGCCTCAGCGGGATCAATCTGCTAAAAAAATAGAGATAATATGTTTCGAAACGAATTTGAATACTTTGGGCTTGCGACCAGAGTATCCACTGAATGAAGGGGAAGGAGACAGGGAAGACTCATCATCATCCAACTCCTTCTTAACCTTAATATTCCAATAATAGAGTAAGAAGGTAGATTTATATTTAACCATGAGCAAGTTATTCTGTTGGATAGGAGATGCTTGAAGTGAAAGAGGAGGAGAGATGTGGTTCAGAGCAGAGGAAGACTCTGCATGATAGAAGGAAGCTGACTGCTGTGGCTGGAAGTCGTAGTTCATGTGCTGGTATTGTTCATACAGAACCTTCTAAAATGACTATATAAACCAACCAATCAATAGTGGTATATTACCTGTTGATTAAGGAATTGTTCCTGTGAGAGATTCTTCTTAGGATCATCTTCATCCATCTCGCCATCTCTTCCCTCTTCATAAGGGTCCAACTCTCCCAAGTATTCAGCAATGTTGATGTTGCTCTCCATGAAATCGAGCATCGCAGGGTCCTGCTGTTGTAGTTCAGCACACACACGGAGAGAATTCTGAAAGAGATGATTGCATCATCATGTAATGAAGAGACATCAATAACAAAACAAAGGTACAAGTGCATCCCCCACACAATCGATCGCCATCCTATGGAAGGCACAAATGAAGTCTCTCCCATCTCCCAGTGCACAATGATTACATGGTCAAGTCATGTGGGGACATGTTCGTGGTGGTTCCCTCCCTTATCAGATGGTGCGGGGAAACAAGGAATGAGTCACAGTGTGACATTTGGCACTGGACACCGTGGAGCCTTTTCAGTCACGAGACTACTATTCCTCTCACTAATACATTAATGGAAGTTGATTCAATCAGCATTCCGAGAAAAGAGAAGAATAGAGAAAGGAGAACAGTGACTGATGAGTCATCATGTTCTGGATACAGGACAAAAAACAAGGGGTAAACATATTTAAGTAGTTTGAATGATACTATTGATTACCTGACTACATGAAGAATCCTGTCGCATGGTCATTGCATTGGTGGCATTTGCCATTCCGTGATAAGTCTTGTCGTTACCGAAAAATTCATCTTCGTAGTCGGACATCATATCTGTAGAGAATATGAAAATGAATAAGAATGGAATGGGAGGGATAACAAGTGAACACCTTGACAACGCGTGGATATGCGTCCCACAACACAAGAAAAGCAAAGGAGAAAAGAACAAACCACCCGGTGAAGGACGAGAACTCTCTCTAACCCCTGGCATTGCGAAATTCTCAAGTATGAGTCATCTAACCCCGCCCATTCCTATAGACAGCCAATGGTAATAGCGATCTAGAAGAGGCCACGTCTCTCATACATTGAGAGTGCAGTAGGTAAACAAGATGAAGAGACATTATAACAACGATGACACACACATTAATAGCCAATAATAAATAAACTTTGTCAAAAACATGGGGAAGCGGCTAGTAAACACGTGAACGCGACCTTTATCAGAAAGTCGTACAAATGGGACAACGTACCTGTAAAATAATTTTAAAATTTTTTTGGACCTAAAGCTATTGTTGCTGCACCGCGAATTCAAATACATTCTTTTAATCGCCAATGATCCAATTCCTTTAAGCTAATTTTGTCACTGTGTTTGGTTTTGTTGTAGTTGCTCAACTATATTAATTTCAGAGTTCTATATTCTAAGAAAATGGAAATGATGTGATAGAATAGATATGAAGCCCTACACGTCGGTACGTTAAGCTTATGCTCGGCACGGCTATAAGTTCTTGTAGACACCCCGATTGCACCTTCCCATCGAAGATGTGGAACGCCAAATTGTTGAACTCATTTACGAGAACGATACGAGTATCATATTGGGAGAAACGGGTTGTGGTAAGAGTACACAGATTCCTCAGGTGTGTTTATGTTCCTTTACATCTCATTTATGAAGAAAATTTGAGTACTGTCTGCAATTAAAGGAGCCACTGCAAATAGCAGT
Organism: Diplogasteroides magnus; assembly: GCA_014805445.1. Lineage (NCBI taxonomy): Eukaryota > Metazoa > Nematoda > Chromadorea > Rhabditida > Diplogasteroididae > Diplogasteroides > Diplogasteroides magnus. Next base: position 13,049 of record JACMIF010003391.1, read on the forward strand.
CACTCAACCAAGACGAGTCGCTGCTATTGCTCTGGCAACAAGAGTTGCTCAAGAAATGGGATGTGACGTAGGGGATAAGGTAAGGAGAGAATATCAAATTATCTTTATCATCAACATACAAAAGAGCTGTATTAATAGGTGGGCTATCGTGTTCGTTTTGAGAATAAATCAACCGATGCTTCATGGATTCTGTACATGACTGATGGTTGGTCGTAATTTTGCATTTTTGATCATAATATCATGGTTTTACAGGAATGCTGCTTCGAGAGGCCATTAATGATGGAATGATGAAGAAGTACTCAATCGTAATTGTTGATGAGGCTCATGAAAGGAGTCTCCATACTGATGTCCTTCTAAGTATGCTTTCATATTATGAGTAGTCAAATGAGATTGTATTGAGGTATCCTTCGACTTGCTCAGAAGCAACGACATGCAGCAGGAATGGCTCCCCTCAAGATAGTCATAATGTCAGCAACAGTGCAGAGTGAACTCTTCAGCAGGTTCATCATAATAACCTCATTCCCTAATGTCTTTTCTTAGTTATTTTGATAACGCACCCGTCTATCTCATCAAAGGAAGGACGTTCCCTGTTGAGGTTAATATACTGTTGCTGTATGGTCTTAGACGGTCGTGTTCAGTTGTTGTATGGGGAAGCCCTTGATGGAGACTCGTCTGACTATGTATACGATGCACTTGTTACCATTTTACAAATCCATGAGCGAGAACCAATTGCGTATGATTTACATCATTGCAAACTTGTTAGCGATTATTTTGAAGAGACGATGTTCTTGTATTTCTTACTGGACGTGAAGAAATTGAAATGACTGCGGCAAAGCTACGCGATATGAATAAGTTTGTTGCATTTATATTATTATTTTCATTTATTGTGTATCAAGAAGTGTATTGCAGAAGATTACCTCACAAAATGATCGTTTACCCTTTGTATGCTGCAATGAAGACTGCACACCAGCAGAAAGTATTTGAATGTGCACCTGAAGGAGAAAGAAAGGTTCTCTTTTTCACACTCATTCGAGTCAAGGATAACTGTGCCGTGAACATATGCGATATAATGATGAAAGGGACTGATACGCCATCAATACATGCCTCAAGTATCCATTTCACTGTTATGGCGCACGTAGTCGTAGTTCAAAAGGGTCATCAAATTTGACCGCACCGACCCGCTTTTCGGCCCCAAAATCGGCCCACACCGACCCGCCCTGGGGTGGAAAATCACTCAAAAAGGACTAATTTCACCCCTACCGACCCGCCTATTGTGGGAAAATTTTGTCCCACCGACCCGCCTTTGACCACCGCCTGCATCACCTTTTGAACTATGCACGTAGTTGTCCTTCGCACCATTATTTAACTGGTTGTATAGGTTATTCTGGCCACAAATATTGCTGAAACTTCGCTAACGATTCCTGGAGTGAGAATTGTTGTTGACTGTGGTAAGGTGAAACAAAAGTAAGTCTTTCATATACATAATGGAACATATTCTCTCTTTAAAGGACATTTACTGCACGGGACAGAATCAATGTCTTGCGAGTGGAAAAGATCAGCAAGGCTCAAGCAGCACAGAGGGCAGGAAGGGCAGGGAGAGAAGCAAGTGGTCAGTCGGTTACTGTAACTGTAGAGGGCAGGAAGAGATGCAAGTGGTCAGTTGGTTACTGTAACTGTAGAGGGCAGGAAGAGATGCAAGTGGTCAGTTGGTTACTGT
>JACMIF010003393.1:0-14751 GCA_014805445.1 Diplogasteroides magnus
ATGTTCACGAAACAACTGACTTAGGATGACACCTTGTTTTCTCAACGGAAATCGATAGAGGGAGTCGAGATAAGCATTTTATTCCCCTGGCACTTTTTCTGAAAGTGCCGGCATAGAGGTGCAAAAGACGTTTGTATCCGGCGGGATCCGAACCAGCGACCTTTTGGCTACTAATTTTGGGGTAGTCGACCCACTTTGACCAAAATTTTGAAGACCTTAGCCATCTTTAATTTTGATGAAATTTTCACCCTAGATGTAGAATTTCCAGAAGAATCGTTTGAAACAATAAAAAAGTGTGAGTTAATGAGAATTGTTTTCAGGACGAGCATTTTTCTGAAACAAATGCCTACAACTTTGTCGGTTTTGAGTTTCATGAGTCGGTCCCAATTACAAAAAGTCTTATCTCGTCGAGACGATCAAGAATTACTATACTTTCATGGGGTTTGGACGCCTAGGAAAAAAGTTAGATTTTCCGAGTACGAACTTTGTCGATTTTTCCTACCTCTCGATGTCGTTTGTCCAGGGCGATAGAGTGCATTCGTCTGTTGTCTGATTCACGAGGAGTGGTTGTCTGTTGCATGAATGAGACAACAGCTCCTCGCGAACCAGACAACATACGAATGCACTCTTCTCCCGATTTAGGAACCCTATTGCCAACCTTACTTGAATTCGAAGTGGGTGAAATTGTATGTTTTGAACCCCCTACAATGTTTCCTCCCCTCCCACATTTGAGGGAGAATAATATATCGGGATCAATGAACCACATTCAAGCGAAAGTTTAAAATAAAATCTAACCGTAGAACCTATGACAAAGAGAGTATGTCAAATAGTAAGAGAAAACAATGAATACATCTGTTCAATGAATGGCGAGTCGCCATTGGCGACCTCATTCAAAATGCTTTGTTCCCAAGCAACCGTTGTTCTAACGGCTGACCCTATATAAACCTTGCTTTACCAAGCCAAACGAACGCGTCAACGTCTGTTAGTAGTTCGGCAATTGGTGCCAGGCCAAAGATTTGCAGGAGAATTATTTTGTTTAAAAATGCTTTTGAAGGGATTTCAAATTCAACCGTAAAGTTCATTTGTCTTTCGTCTGATCCAATTTTGCCAATTGCAGAGCCATAATGATGCCCAAGACCGTTGTGCTTCTTCTCGCATTGGTTCTTGCAGTGACAATGGTAAGCTGTAGTGAACTAGGGTGTCTAAATCGGCCGTTCTACACATCTTCAAGCATCTAAAATCTATATAATCACAGACAATGAATGTAAATTATGTTATTCGGATGTTTGCTCAATCTCATTGTATTCATTTGAAGGCTCAAGACGGAGGAGACTCGAATAACGCCTTGGGTGGCAAGCGTTCCGTCTTCACGCGAGAATCTCTTGTTCTTCCCAAGGTTGGTAACTACTAGGGTGGACAAGGCAAAATAATTATTGACAGCTGTTCTTTGCTAACACTCTAACTTGATTCCTAGTGGTCGTCCCTCACTTCGCTGACTCTGAGACATGAAGTTAGACAGTTAGAAATGAACGGCTGTCAATAATTTCATGATTTGTCCACCTTAGTAATTATAAATTTATTTCAACATTACAATTGCTTGGCAATTTTGTTTGGACTAAATTTCTTATTTAATGTCCTCACCAAGTACTCCACTAGGGGTTCTAAATAGGTTGTAGTGTGCATTTCTCATACGTCTAATCTCAGGAGAGCGTTTGGCTCTGCGTTCGATAGGCAACCACACCGAGTGGATTAGGAGAATGAGAATTGCACTCTACTGCCGATGTAGAAACCCTAGCCGACAATTAATGCCCAGTATGGCAAACTAAACTCCACAGTGAAGCGTGTATCTTTGAAATATCATCTACTTGCAGCCGGTGGGGGCGAAATCTTCCTCGGAGGAAGCCGTGCACCGTCCCCTACTGCCCAAGGAATCTGGCTTTGCTCGAAAATAGTCATTTGTATTTTATGCCCGTGAGATGCATCTTCCACTGAATAGATTTTCAGTTATCTGATTGCATTGCATTGACTTCCTTGGTAATCTCACTGAACTTCTGTATATGATTCCGAATAAACAATTCTACATCAATGACATCCACCACATTATTTACTGAACAATATGAAATGATATGTGTTTGATCTCTGAAATTGCTCTGATCGCTTTGTTCCTTGAAATTCGTCTATGCGGAAGTATTCTGCCACTCTAATATCTTTGACTTTCGCCTCAGAATAGCACATTCTGAAATGTAAATAGCGAGATCTACGACAATTCGATGTGTACAAAGCGATTGCTCGAGATCATAGCATCATCGCGTGTCTTCCAGAGTTTTAAATAGGTAAATTTGTCGTCATTCTTCTCCGCAGTGCTGTGGTCTATCAGGGGTGAGACGACGGCAATGAAAAGAATGACAACAAATTTACCGATTTAGAACCCCTTGTTTCTTCTTCCTCCTTTCTACCTCTCTGCTTATTCAAACACTTATTATATCAAGGAAGAGAATGTCAGATCAGATCAAAGTATTAGCGATCAAGATGCCATCGTTCAAAGTATGTACCTCGGTATAAAGTTCAACTTCATCGGTTCTCATGTTTTTGGACATGCTAATGAATGCCGGTTCTCCATTCTTCCTCGTCCATTCACTAGTTTTGATACACTTCCATCCTTGGACCAAAAACTCGTCCCTAGTTCTGAATTGTGCCCTGTTGTCTTATGTTATTGGTTCAAGAGGGGTGGGGCCGAGTGGTGATTGCTTTCGAATTGTGCCGGGACGTTCGGAATTAGCACTGGGAATACCCTAAAATGGGCAGAATCCCATTATTTGTGAACAACAATTCATTTTGTCAATGGCGGAAGTAGTAAAGTTACAATGAATCGGAGGATGTTGAACGCATTTGTGAATGTTTGACTAACATTTTTCAATCAAAACAAATTGATTTCTGAACCGTATCGAAGTTCCCGGAAGTGACGTCATGGCCCTGATTCATTTCAGATAGGCTGGAAGTGTTTGGAAGCAACTTTGATCTCGAGTTGTCATACGACCGTGATCCATCAGAAACAAATATCGCCATCTAACCAAACAACAGACAAACAAACAATCTGTTTGTATGTCTGAGTTCCGATATAGCCACCTTCAACGATATGCCATTCGAATCCACTCAACGTAGGAAATCGAGAAACGAAATCTGTCACCTTATAGGAGGCTACCAGCTCAGGCTTCAGTTACCACCGTTGTCTATCAAATAATTCGCTCCAATCGAGCCTATTTTCAGCAAACTTGAACTGATGTAGCAAAATCAATTCGAATGTGCTGAAAATTGGTTGGTTTGATACTTTTTGATAGTGATTAGGGTAAGTTACTATAGGCTACGGTCGTTAACGATGTGATTTTTTGAATCGTCGTGTCGATCATTCACATGGGCTAGTGAACTCAAATGAAATCCCAAAGTTCATTCCGTCATCCTGTTCCTATTCTCCAACGTGCGATCGTGTCCATGAATTGGAGACGATCGAGCGAATGAGAGAGCAGAGAAGCAGAGTGAACTTTGGGATTTCATTTGCCTTCGCTAATATGCGCTCAGAATGGTGCATGTACTAGGGATCACATTTTGGAACAGTATTGAAAGCCGTCCACATCTAGCCGTCCAAGTTCATTCCTAGCGGTTGTCTCTCACTTCGCAGAGACGAAGCACGGAGTGAAGTTAGACGGCTGGAAATGATGGGCTGTCAATAACGTTCCATAATGCGATCCCTAGAATGTACTCATCCACGGTGCATCACACTGGGCGGGGTGAAAAGAGAGGTAGGGAGGAGAAAAAGCGAACTGTCCGCACATAAATGCTGAGCTCTCGCCCCCGATTGGTTATCACTTTCAAATCCCTCCCTCCGAGTTTTACAGTGATATGTTCATTTCCCGTCGCTGTTGTGCATTTAAAAATTTGCCTATAACACCTGCAACACTCTCTGATCTCCTCGGCGAAATCAGTGTCAAGAAGGGTTCTCCAATCAGCGTTGTTTGTGCATTTTATCATTCATTGTTTATCTGACGGCCTACAGCGATTTAGCATATGTTTCAGCACAATTTATATGGGGATCGACTTTTGGAACAACATTAGCACTGCGAGAACGAGATTCTCGCATCATTTGCATTGCATACAGCGATCTCGCGAGACTCATTCTAGACCGCGCCGGTCTCGCATGGTGGAGAAGTGACTGAATGCGACACCCTACTTACTACGATGAACTTGCGGATTGGAATCCCGATGAGTGTTCTCATAGGAGCGTCGAACGAACTGTATGGGGATGGCAATCCGGCGCCAAGGCTATCAATTTCCACTTTGTTAGAAGAAATCGTAAAGTTTGGCTCAGGTACGCAGTAGGGTTTCTAAAGCGGTAATAAAGTGCATTTCTCATTCGCTTGTTTTCCGCGGCGCGGTTGTCTCTACGCTCGATAGACGACCGCCCCCGAGTGGATTAGACGAATGAGGAATGCACTTTATTACCGTTTTAGAAACGCTAGTACGCAGGCGATAACAAATGCCTCGAAATTGATGCATATAACCAATGGACCTTTCTTTGATTCCCTGTAGCGTCTATAGCTAATGAATTGTCAATCTTCACGTTTTGCCTGCGAGTCACTCTCGTATCAGGTTTCAGAAATGAATCTTCTCGATACATTGCACTAGAAATTCTGCAACGCTAACAACTCAATAGATCATGTGTCATTTGTGTCTTATCGCTAAATGTCTAGACATGAATAAACGACCAGCTCCTAAGTAACGTTTTCAATCAATTACTAATTGTTTCACCATTGTAATTTTAGCGCTATTCCCGAGCAAAAACTCATTTTCTGTAATTTTGTGAAGCCGGATAAAGTTATTATCATCCGTGTTGGTTGTGTATTCCAATAAGCAGCAGAAAATTATTTCACAATCTTCAATGATCACGAGTAATTGAAGTTCATGCTTTTATCTGTGGAAACTCATAACGTATCCAAGTCTTCGAAGACCTCGAATCGAGAGTAAGAGGCGATTTATCGTGCTGAACTCATTTGCGCACAGACAGGATATTGCGCACTAGAGTCTCCATAGGGAAGCCCCTCCCATACTCCCCGGACGGCTTTAGCAAATTGGTAACATTTTCGTGTCATCGCTTCGTTGACTTTTGATTAGAGGCACCCCCTCAAGGAAAATATCGATGGAAAGTTCCACGCGTCAACACGAGTCGGGGTAAGTTTGTCTTATTGTTATTATCTCCCTTCTCTTGTCACGATAGGTTTTGTCTACTTTGTCTTCTCTTCCTTGGGACAGAAGAGTAAACTTCCATTTTTCATGAAAAATTTTGAAAATTCAGATTCAACAATGGACAGAATGCCCTCTGAAATACTTGAACAGATATTTAGGGTCGAGATAATCAAATTCGATTTGCTTACACTCAGGCTTGCATGCCGTCGATTCAAGAACGTTATTGATCGATCATCTTCCGATATTTGCAATGTGTCGTCAAAATCTAGTCCAAGAAATATGAAGGTTCATTGTGGCCCGGCGATTATTACAGTGATGATGTATATCAAGCGAAAATACTATTTTCTCTTGCAATTCGTGCATAATTGCTGCGCCTCAGTATGTGGGAAGTCTTATGAAACGGGGGAAATGCTGCATGAGCCTTTTATGGAACTGGCGCTTGGTCTTTCGTTTGCAAATTGCATGAAGTTGTGCTTGCGAACGACAAAGTACTACAGACTGGGGCTAATTGGAAAAATTGCTGCTCCCGATATATTGACGATCGGCGATACTGTAAAAGGTGCCCATATGCTTGGCGTGAAATGCGAATGGGATGAAGATTGCAACGATCTAATGATAGAAATGATTTACACGAGGCGAGATTCGCTGTTTCTAGAGGATATCCAGAACAAATCGACATGGAGCCGTCTCTACACTGACGAATTTTATCAAAGTGAGTTGTTTTGTTGACTGACTGCTCCAAACTCTTCACAAACATAATAAATATTTCAGAAGTGCCGGTTGCTTCATTACACATAATAAACACTAACGACAGAACTTATTCCATCACCCTGGACCAATTGGTCATTCTCTTAAGAAGACCTGACGTGCGATTCGTCGACGTTCGTCCCGCTAAAAGTATCACGTCTTATGATGTGCGAGGAGTTATAATGGTAACTTATTTACATATTATTAAGTTATATATTATGTTTTATTAGTTCCAAACAAGACAATATTATGTATTATTATTCAGGAACTATTCAAACTGCCGTTTCATCACCATATTAATATTTATCTTGGTAATGTTGTGCATGTCGATCCCCGTTCCTCAGCATTTATGGACATTGGAGAAACGACTCGTGAAGTTGATCCACGTGAAAGAGCATATTACATATATAAGTTGGAATGCCGCAAGGTCACAGTGCGTCACTCATCCAACAACCAATCTGTGGAAATAATCTGTCGCTAAAATTCACGATCATGCTTATGCTATTGTGGAAAACAAACTTGATATACCGAGTACACACACTCCATCTGGCTGACGACTGTGCACTCTCAAATTTGCGTGATATTTCGTCGTTTCTCTGACCAATAGCCATCATTTTGAATAGGTTTCATGCTCAACATATAGAGGCTGACTTTCAACGCCGTTTGCAACAATAATACTATCCACTTTTTCGATCATGATGAATGCCAAAACAGAACAACTATTCAACCTTGATCGGAAAACAAGTAACGTGGGATGTGTATATCACAACAAAAAGGCAATCGTTGTAAAAGAAATAATCGGACGTCCCAGAATAAAAAAAGGTATCCATTTGCGCAACGCTGTCCGTTCTGCTAGCCGAAGAAATTTACAAAATTGAACCAATGTCATAATCAAAAATGATTTGTGCGTGAAAGGGTTTAACCCGGCGATAATTTTCTGTTCAACCGAGGAGTTAGGCTGAGCGGAAATCTAGTTTAGCAATATAGTTTAGTAGTCTGTGACACAAAAGTCTTTCGTCCAAAATTGTTCGCCACTCATTGGGGCGAACAATTTTAAGAGGGAGAAAGTGAAAGCAGACTTTGGTGAGGAGGCTTGGAGAACACTGACCTTCTTTCGTTTTTTTGCTCCGCGATTCTCCCAAACAGACGCAATTCTCTCTCCGCTGACCTTGCATTGAACTACATTTCCCTTCCTATTCGCCTCAGTTCCTCTTTCGTGAATATCTTTGGATTACCTATAGACTATATTCGAGAACTTCTGTTTCAATCACTCAAAAATCCGGCCCCAATAGTAAGCACAACATTCCTGAGTGAATTACTTGTTCGGCCTTTCTTTGTCCAACCCAGAAAGAGGTCGCGAGTAGTGAGCGAGTCTGTTTTTCGTTCGTGCGCACCGGCTAATCATTCTCTCTCTCGCTCATCATAGACTGTCCTTCGGAAGAGCGCACAGACGAAAGTCAGTCCAAAAGTTGCTCCCTTGTCACGGGACAGGAATCGTGCATCATTCTTTGTCATCTTTCTTCCGATGACGGAGCGCATATGAGAAAAAACGTGAATCAAGTTGTGACTACGAAATTCCGTTCACTGTACGAGTTCTCCGGTTTTTGACGATTTCTATGAATTGAAAAGTTTTATCCCGCCGCCGCTATTCTAAACGCCATCGCTATTCGAAAAGATTTTTGCCAATGACAGTGGTATGGACGATTTCATGTTTTAGCCTCCTACACGGGTTCAACATTACGTCGTACATACGCACATTATTTATTTTCCGGATCTACACTACAATACAACGTGAGTTCATCGAGAAGGCATTTGGAATATTTTCAGTCACTTATTGATCATAACTCGGTTCGCAGGTATCATACCATTCGAAAGCGAATTTCCTGCGCCATTTTTGATGGATTTGCCGCCTTTCAACTCTTTCTGGAAACTGAGATCTTGAAAGGGAGCGCGTGTGAGGGACGAAGTAAAACTAAATCGGTGAATTCTGCATTGATTCGATACTTTTTTAAAAACCATCCTGACATCTGGGGGAAGGCGTTTGTTCGAATCCCGACCGGTGCAAACGTTTTTGCACAATTTTGCACATTTGTTTGAAGATCGGCAATGATCCCTTATGATTCGCGTTGACCAATTTGACCTGAAAACTGGCCACTATAGATTTCAAGGCTCATTTTGCATGTTTACATACAAAGATTTAGATATAATTGTACTGTTTGATCTTGTAAGATGCAAGAGGTGATTCTGTTTAGACTCGAACTATTTGCCAGCAGGGAAGAATGCAGTAAATCACAACGAATACTTCACTGTCGTGAAAACCGGAATGCAGATCTCTGGAACTTCATTTAATCTCGCGAGCACTGCAATCAATGCGGCCAGTAAAATTTCTATCAAAAAAGTACTCGTGAATAGTGAATGTTGTCTATGACAATATATTTAGATATCGGAGGTTTTCGACATTTTCTTCGAGCCAAACGGAGTTGGCGTTTGGCATCACTGTGAAATTTGAGAAAGTGGACTGCTCCATAGGATTTATGGAGAACGGAGGAAAACGTACAATTCAAAAGAAAGGAGGACATTTGCCCTTAGGTGATGAAAAAAGAGATGAATAGGGTAGGTAATCCTAGCCAAAGTGCACATTACCGTCGTCTAATCCCATCGGAATGGTTGTCCTACACATGAGAGAGACACCAGCTCCGAGTGAATTGGACGACAGAAATGTGCTCTTCTGCTTGAATTTCCGACCCTACATGCGAACATTTCAGCAGAAGGCTCACGATGGCTCCCTGGTCAATTACTACTTGTGTCACTGTTCAAATGTGTTTGGATTGGAACGGCGTTACCCTGGAAGTCGAAACGGATGCCACACTGAAGATGGAAGGTCTAGCTCATGTGCTGAACACAAAAGTAAGTCTAAAATATGGGTGAAATACATTTTAGCCAGGGACATTTGCGCCGAAAAGATGAATTGGAAACTTGAGCTGTAAAATCATAGCACCTCTGTTCACTTTTTTGGCGCATCTTTGCACTAGAGTTCTATTCTCAAAGTAATTAGTGCAATTGCCGTTCGTGTAGTCTCCACTAGAGTGTCGCTTTCGGACCTTGTCCGAACTTCTCTTTCAAAGTCCGAATGGAAGTCCGAAGTCCGGACTTTCATTCGGACTTCCATTCGGACTGTGACGCGGTCGGTTGTATGTGAAGGTAGAATGGAGGAATGAGAGAGGGAAGGGGTCAGAGATGATCCGGACCTTGGTGAAGAAATTATCATAATGATTCTAATGATTCGGACCTTCACTGACGTCCGAATGAAAGTCCGAAAGACCGATTTGCAAGTCAACCAAAGTCCGAATGAAAGTCCGAAAGCGACACTCTAGTCTCCACTAGGCTTTCTAAAACGGTAAATTTGTCGTTATTCGTCTCCAGGGCGATATCGTGTATCTCCTTGATGGACAACCACTCTACGGAGATGAATGACGACAAATTTCTCTTTTTAAAACCACTATTCTCCGCGGTCGGATGTCTATGCCAGAAAAGCTCCGCAGAGATTATGTGAATGCCATATGCACTAATTGCTTTGATAATAGTACCCTGATTTACACCACTAAACACATTGTTCATTCGTAAAAACATGATACCCAGGGATTCAACGTTCAGCTCACGACTGTGAACTACGAGGAAAATCCCGTGCCCGTGTGTGTATTGAGGAGAATGACGCCCGATACTATCGTGCAGCGTGGAAATATCAGAAGAAAATTATTGAGTTGTACGAGGATGACTCTCCCCACTCGTTAATTCTAACGTGCATTAGTGCATGAAATAAATGATGTTTTATTTTCAATATTCGCACAAGAAACTTCCGACGAAATACAAGTACAAACTGGGGAGCCAGATTCAGGGGATTCGAATCTCATTAATTCCCAACGAGCGGTTGTCTATCAGAATTAGACTCCGACGAGATTGGAGATGATGGAGGAATGAGTGTACGTAGCACAAACAGAATTTACATTACTACTCAATGTGTCTCGTACATTACAAAGTGGCCATTTAGAAATGTCTCGTCTCGTGTGCAGTAGTTTTTCTGAAAACCGGAATGGTAATTTCTCAGTCATCTAATCCACTCGGAGCGGTTGTCCAGCGATCATTGAGACAACCTCTCCGCGGTATTTACCTCCCTATATTTTATTCCACTTTCTCCTTCTCTCTTTTCTGTACATGATTCGCCTTTCACCTTTACATGTTGTCACATCAATTTGATGTATGATAAATAAATAAATAAATATTTAGACTAAAGAGCAATGTACTGGACTACGGTTTTGGAAATCCTAGTGTGCAGGTTTCGAGATAATTCATCGGCGCCAACGGCACAACAGACTTTGAACTGTCTTTCTTCTGTGCTCAACTTCGACCGGTCGTCTAAATATATGGTAGAGTGTCGCATGCGAGTCTCTTAGGGCAATCGTCATGTCTCTACTCTCCGCGGAGGGGTTGTGTCTGAATTTCGTAGACGACTGCACATCGGTGTGTAGTGGCATGACGAATGCACTAAAAGAGTCGAATGCGACACCATATGGAGAGAGAGAATGACTCACAGGTGCGGACGGAACAGAAACGTTGCCTACATTACACTCTTGTCGCATATCGACTGAGAAGCGTGCCACGTCATCCATTCCATTTCCATTTCCGTAGGGCTCCGTTATCAATGCATTTATTGTATTTGTCATTCGTCTAACCTCACAGCGGAGCGGACATGTTGGAAGAGGAAATGTTGCATCGATTCCTGGCGATCTTTTTAAAAAGTCTTTATTCTGGCGGTCAGATCGTGATCCATGGGGCGATGTGGTCCTGTCGGTGGGCTACTACGCCAGTCGATTAGGAGTTACACCGTGGCGGTAAGTGAATCTATTTCGCAAACTGTCGTTCTCCCGAGAGAGTTCGCAACAGATTCGGGAAATGGATAGAAAGAGAATGAACGCAGACTCAAATGAGGTTGATGAATGATCTCGGACACTCTGCCGTTTTTTGCCTTCCATTTCCCAAGCAATTCTCTCTCCGCTGACCTTGCTGTGAAAACACGGAGCTACAATTTCCTTCTCTTTCTCCGGTTGTGACGACGTCCATTTATTGAAATGTTTTACCCTGCCATCGCGATTTATCGTTGCCAAGTTATATGGAATATGTGATCTTTTTAGCCTCCTACACGGGCTCAACAATGCGTCGTACGTACGCATATAGTCGGTTCAATTTTTGAGCACATCAATAAGTGAGTTCTTCTATAAGGCTTTTGGTACATTTTAAGCTTTATATTATTCAGCGCACACGTTAACTATTGTAGCAACTACGACAACGGTACCGGCCCCGACGAAGAAGGCCGCTCCTTCCAATGGTGTGGGTACTAGGGATTCGAAACGGTAGTAAAGTGCATTTCTGATTCGTTTAATCTCCGCGGAGCGGTTGTCTCTACGAGCGATGACGATCGCTCCGAGTAGATTAGACGTATGAGAAATGCGCTTCACTACCGTTTTAGAATCCCAAGTGGGTACACAATGGAGCGAACAACTTTTCAGGCCATACCTGCAGGATACTTCACTCCTGTCTGGTGGTACTACCATTGGGCAGGGGGTCAAGCACGCATTCTGTGCGACGCGTTATCAATCGTCTTGCAAGGCCGCTGCAGTTAAGAGAGGATTTGCACCGTCGACTGGAAGCGGTGAGTGAATTTTGTATTCTTGCATCACTCACTACATCGATGGATAATGGCTACCTCTACAGGCTGCATAGTAGCTTAGGGTTTCTAAATCGGTAGTAAAGTGCATTTCTCATTCGTTTGATTTACGCGGAGATGTTGTCTCCACGATCGATATACAGCCGCTCCGAGTGAACTAGGCGAGAGAAAAACGCACGTTACTACCGATTTAGAAACCCTAGTATGGTTGGCAGTTTGACTGCTTTTGGGTTATGTTGCAATAATAACTATATATTTAAAGAGTTCACATCTGTTTCATTATAAAAACTAATCTGCGTCCATTTTAGGCCTGCTGGGGCAAGTGATCCATCCTGCATTTTATCAAAAAGCCATTGAGTAAGTTGACCATTTGGAAAAGTAGAGAAATGACGTGGCATTTAGAATCTGTGAGGCAAAGAATCTTGTTGCACTCTCATTCGAGTTCGCCTGTCACGGTTACGTGAATCATGTTATCAACAGCCCTAAGGTACGAACTTTTTACCAGAGAAAAAAGTGCAATGATTTGCAGCGTGGATACTTCGCCGGATCCTCAAGTGGTTAGTCATAGGCACCCTCACTCCTATCATCTATTCTTAAGAATCTGGCCAGTTTCAACGGAGTGATCTCGCCTCATTGCATGCCTGCTTCGACGTCGGGAGCTTCCCTGAAGTGTCTTTCCCGTCCCATTCGTCAGCACGATGATGGCAGCATCGTCTGCCTGAACGGTTCATCTAATATCTCGCGTATTCCTCAAGTATAGGTTTAGTAACCATCAGCAGACCCAACGTTTGCTGGCAGGGCAAAACAGTTCGGCGAGCGACATCTACAAAACGAGGGCCATCAACAATAAGGATGGGACAGTGTGCAATTTCGTTGCTGACGAAAGATGCGATATTGAACTGGACAACCTTTGCTGTGTGATATTGTGCGTTTTTGTTATGAGATAAATGAATGAGTTAAGACCGGCAATTCACATCTCAGATCCGACAGCAATTATCGGGTAGGGCTTCTAACACGGTAGTAAAGTGCATTTTTCATAAGTCAAATTCATCCCGAGCGATTGTCCATCGAACTTATTCTTAGAGGCTACGGCTCCGTGGAAATTAGACGAATGAGAAGTGCACCTTACTACCGATATAGAAACCCTACTAGTGCAGGATATTGGGATAAATAATTCATCGACCGCAACAGCCCTATGAAGTTGGTTTATACATTATGGTATGCGAAATCGGTTATGTTTCACAGACCCTATATATCCATGTTACATAGCGTTCGTGAAACATAACAAAAGATCTCGCATACAAACTGCCAAACCTGGTTTTCCGAGTACGAACACACTCTCGATTTCGTCCTAGGAACTCTCATTTGTACGCTATTTCGCCGTTTCTCTGATCATTAGTCACGATTTTGAACAGGTAACACACTCAAGATAAGCCTACATAGACAATACGAAAATTCCACACATCTTTCATTAGTTTCCCTCTGATACAAAATGAAAAAAAAATTCGAGTTTGAGCTCATCGTTTCTGGTCGATAGGAATTGTCCTTCCCCCTATTGTACATTCCAATGAAATTATTACTCAGAATCTCATTTTTCTGTAAGTGGTCTGTGTGAAACACTGTTGATATCCGATAGCAAACGATCATCTTCGTTTTCCGTCTTCTGGGCTGATGCGTGTGCTGTTGTTATCTTCTGGAGCATCGATGAGAGCTGAACGAAATAATATATACTTTGCAAACTTAAAGGACCAAACCTCATCCACTCTTAGCTCCAATATTTTTCTTTCTTGCTGGTGCTGCGCTGACAGCTAAATGAAACTAGTTACGCATTGAGTTAGACATTGAATGAGAATGCGTATTGCTATGACTTAATAATTCGAGAACGATTGTCTTTTACTGTCATAAATAAGTAATGAATCACAAATTAACCAAAGGCATTCGTGGCTAAGAATTTGACTCATTTCATGATTTTATAAATGCATTTGTCCATATCAAATCAAAACATAGACCACGTGGTTGCGTTTTTGTTGTTGTTAAAAATGTAACATTACTAACAGTTAGCATAGTGTGCTGCATCTCCGCTTGTTCAATCGCCATCTGAAATTGTTGAACATGATATTTCACACCAGGGGTTCTAAATCGGTAGTAAAGTTCATTTCTCATTTGTCTGATCCATGAGGAGTGGTTGCCTCAACGAACAATAGATAACTGCTCCTAGAGGATTAGGCAAGAGAGAAATACACTTTACTGCCGATTTAGAAACCTTATTTCCCACCATGCTGTCAAAACGAATTCTATAACAAAACAATGCTAACCGTTGCCATTTGCCTTGACAACTCAAACACTTTGTTCAGTAATTCTCCAATGACTGGCGCTTGATCTAAATTTTTATATTTCACTATTATTTCGTTTAAACAATATTTTTTAAAAAATAATGCCTATTCCCTCCATTCAGTTTGAAATTGCCAAGCGATTTTCGAAATGGGAGCGGGGTGGGGAATTGGCAGTTATTTTTCGTGTGTTTTTCGAAAATTACGTGCCGATTTCTGTGGATATTGTGTTCCATTCAGCATCCACTGGTTCCTGTTCGTTTCCAGGTTCTTCACATACAGAACTCATTGCGAATCTGAAAAAGGAATTCACTCCTACCTATGGCTGGCAGTTTGACGTTTTAAGAAATGTTTCACCGTGGCAACATATATTAAATTTATAAGTGCTGTGAAACATATCCGAAAACCTAGTCAAACTGCCAACCTTACTCCTGTCCGTACCATACGATTTCATATATTGATTCCCTTGTGCTAACATGCACGGAGAGATGGTGGAATTGCAAAGGATTGGAAAATGCGACATCAAATTCGGAAAATAATCATTTGTGATGTTAGCCGTTAGGGTTCTAAATAGGTAAAAGTGTTTTTCTCACTCATTTTATATCTGCGAGCAGCTATTAGGTTGAGCAATAAGTTCTGTCGTATTTTTGATTAAACTTCGGTATTTCTTCAGCCATTGATAGCAACCTCTATTCAATGTGGCTACTTATAACT
>JACMIF010003394.1:0-14744 GCA_014805445.1 Diplogasteroides magnus
GATTTTCAACTTTCGAGGTCTCTCTGATTATGCGTTTCGCGCTCGTTTACGACCAATATCTCAGCGCAGAGAAAAGATATCGCCAAACGGAAAAAAAGGATTTGTAACGGAGGCCCAGAGCTATCATTCGAGCCTATGTACATGGTCCAGAAGAAAAATTGGTCAGACACCTTGCGGTCCCTACCTACAGAGCAAACACATGCATGGCGTGATACCTCTCTGATTCATTTGCGAGGCTCAGAACAACGGTCGAAATGTTACCCATTCCCGAGCTCGGTATACAGTCAGGATCAGAAAAAAATTCGCTTATCACAGAAAAAGGAAAGTGTCGAAAACTTTTTTACTGATAGTGTATACTTTTATGGGGTTATTCTCAAAATTAAATTTTTTTAAAAAATTGTGTGAAAATTTCCGACATTCCTTGCAAATATCTCGATTCAATAAATACATTTACCTCATGTAACCTACATTTTCGGAATAACCACATCAAACTACATATATGTATGCGTTTTCATCAAATCTAATAGTAACACCTGAATTCGTTAACCATGCGGTGAGAGGTCGATTCTTACACTACGAGCCTCATATGCAACAAGAGCGGTGCCACACAGCCACAGTACCATAGGGAGATCTCGGGTAGAAGGGAGTTGTTTCCTTTTGTGGCACCTCCTGTACCTTTCCGTACAGTTCAGATGTGGACGCTTGGTAGAATCGTACCTGAAATTTAAGGAATATTAGCTTCAGGAATATCATTAGAAATTCCTGCTGACGATGAGAAAATATAGAGATGACATTTATTGTTTCAGTAATCTGTGAATTTATGTTTCACGCACTGCTTAAAATGTTGACTTTAATACAAAACATCAATTGTGCGATCTTTAATTCATCGCCCGTAAGAATGTTATGATGAAGTACCGACAAATAAGTAAAACCTGCAGAAAAATCTACCGTAACCAGTACCTTCTCTGTGAGACCACAGGCGTGGATGGCGTCCAGAAGTCTGAGCGTTCCTACTGCGTCGACATCCGCTGTGTACTCGGGCAGATCAAACGACACCTGAATAAGGGATGCATTTAATTCTACCAATAAAGTGATCTACAGTAATCCTTAATGATAGGGTCACTTAACCGCACCTTAACATGGCTCTGCGCAGCCAGATGGTAGACCTCCGTGGGCTGGATAGTGCGAATGAGCTTGATGAGACATGAGGAGTCGGTCAAGTCACCGTAGTGAAGGGTGAACGAGGCGCCTCCTGAAGCGAACCCAATATTAGTTTGAGATACTGTAGCATTTCCAGTGTAAAAAGACTGTGATAGTTTTACCAACGAAATCCCCCAGTATAGAATGCATCATCTTTCACGAAGCCTTTCATTTTCACGAAGCCATATGTGTATAAATTTCAAACGCTTATTATAGTATTCGATCGAAAATCATCCCGTAAATGGAACAAATCTTTGGTCGTCGAATTTTACAATCTTAAAGGAGCCGTAAAGGGAGATTTATTTGCATGCACTTTCGGCAGTCAGTCTCTCCAATTCCCCCACTTTCTTATCGTCAGAGCGGACTACTCTAATAACGAGAGAGTAAAGGAGTTGGAGAGACTGACCGCCGAAAATGCAAATAAATCTCCCTTTACGGCTCCTTTAAGTCCATCTACGACTCGTGGATTATGGCCATACTGTATTATCTACGCACTCAGGTCCCATTGACTGACCAGCATGGGTGACGGGATTGGAGTAGAGATGCTCGATCCTGGCGGTATTGAACGAAGATGACCTTAATGTTTCTTTGTTTCACGAATACCATAAATAAGTCCCATGAACGATTTACTCACATCAGTACGCTTCTGGAACCCGCCGACTCAAATAAGTTATATACCAAAATCTTATTCCAGCAGTTTTCAGTTATATACCAAAATCTTATTCCAGCATCATCATACTGTAGTTCCTAGGAACTACAGTATGATGTGCCGTACATTCCGATTAGGATTCTAATATCATTGATATGCCATTGCAACAGAAATAAATCGTTTCATACTGTAACTCCTCATTTACCGTACCTTCTGATGATGCCGTGCACCTTGTATCCTTTCGACAGCAGCAGCTCGGCCAGGTAAGATCCATCCTGATATATACCACTGTCATTCCCATCGTTAACCTCCATCTACCGCCACCATTCTCATGACAACGGTAGTTCACATACCTCCGAATCCAATAATTCGGCGTGCGGTAACAACTGTACCGTAACATCTACCGTAATCCTTCCACTACAGCATCCAAGTCTAGAGGAAACCTCCCATTATCGTACCTGTCCACTGACTCCAGTGATGAGGGCGACCTTCCGCTCCCTGAACGCCACTGCGTCCGTAGTGTCCATGGTGGGCGAGGCGTCCCTGATCACCGACTCGAGACTCTGAATCAGGGGAATTCAAATTTGAATTTTCGCGGGAAGATTGATGATCTCTGTCTTACGGCGGTTACCTGCTCTCCCAAAGTCATGGTTGCGGGATTCGGGTAAGGGAGACTAGGTGAAGAAGGGGAGGAGAGGAAAGTGGGATCGACTAGTCGTCGTGGCGAAAGATCCAGAATCAGGAGTCTTCCAATAAAGGGAGAGAGAGAGGAATACAAAGGAAGGAAGACATGTTGGGAGGAGAAAATAGAAAAGCTATTGCGACGGGAGGAGGAAATATTGACATTTTGATGCAATCCACCTGGTTTAGAACACCCGGATGTGTTTATATTCATACTCTGCACTCTCAAATACTCATCTACAGGTTCAGCGACCTCCTACAGTTTCGCACTCATGGTCAGTGGGTGAAGTTCCTGGAATCCACATGGAGTCAGGTACAATGAGCATTTGTAAGATAAATATCATCCAGAGTTGGTTTAACCAACTGAGGGTTACGTCGTTGTCAGTATGCGGTGTCAAACTATGCAACATCTCCGCAACCAGTGAGATCTGTGCAGCAGCGATAATAGATACTCGAACGCAGTGATGACCAGTGCTATTCGAAAAACCTATTTTGCACCAATTAGTATATCAAAAACATGCATTTCACATCCACACCACCACCATAACAAGTTGAAAACGTTTGCAGCCAACCTCATTCGCATCTCCGGACATGCTTCAGGTGTTAGATTGGCGAAGGGGGAGGAGGATGGATGGAGACGAAGCTTGATGAAGCCTCCTGCAAGCAGCACTCGCAGTGTAAGTGAAGTGAGCACGACAATCTCGAGCAAGTGTAGAGAATGTATACAGAAATATAGTCTAAGTCGAATAACGACAAAAATCGCTTCATAACCCTAATTCTCTCATTTTCGCACACTCTCTCAACTTCAAGAACAGCTTCCAAATCTTGCTCGACGAGATCCGAAAGCGCCGATAAATCGAGCTCGGGCTATTCCGGAACTGTGTGAATTTGGGGAAGTGTATAGGGCGAATATCGTGTTTGACTTCGCATGCCAAGGGGAATATGGTATGATGAAGCTTACATATCCCAGGAGAACATGCTTCGTTGGCTCCTCGCCCTCGCTCCTCTGCAACTCCCATGCGTGCACGCTTACGATGAGGTAGTTGGGCACCTGCAAGAGCGAATGCACAATTATATTACCGAATTATACATAAATTTTATTGATCGCATTATGATCCCTGATTGTGACACCATTATATTCAGAAATCTCATCCGCATTTATCGAGTGTGTGAAACGATTTTGTGAAACATTTTACCACGGGATAACTTTAGACAGTCCTCGCCCTTGGTGCGTCTTCTTCCAATACAAAGTGCAGTGACTGGCCCCAGATGACGTCAGAGGCAAAGTGATCCTGTCTGAAACATATCCATATGACACCGTATTACAATAAAAATGAAACTTTAAAAATGTTCGTTTTCTCTGCTTATTTACCAAATAAACCACCTAACAATCGGCAACACACCCATGCGTTAGTAAATATACCCCGCTTTATCTACATCCACACACATGAACGAGACATAGAGCGAGTTTCCCATGGGCGAATAAAGTTTCATTTTTATTGACTGTTGTTTGTTGCACTGTCTTTTCAGTGCAATACATATATCTTACCGTTTCACGTATCAACGATTGATTGGTACCTTTCTCTAACGATTACGCTCTTTGCAGGCGTCGTCAATCATGTACTGATAATTGGAGACCGTGAAACGGATACAATATTGACAGCCGTTAACTCCTAGCCGTCTAACTTCATTCCTAGTGGTCTCTATACGAAGTGAGAGACGACCGCCAGGAATGAGATTAGACGGCTATGAATGAACGGCTGTCAATATCGTATCCGTTGCACGGTCTCTACTGATAATGCTTGCACTCCCTCCCGTACTTTAATACTGTTGATTCAGTGCGGAAGCTGTTAACTCGAAGCCGAAGAATGGCAAATCTCGAACAATCGAGATATACGCTATGTTGACACCATACGACTGACCGCTTATCTCGATCAAGTCGTGCAAAGCAGCGATCGAGAAGGCCAATTTACGCCCGAAATCACAGCCGCCCGTGCAAATTGTGAGCAAGGAGACAACGAACAGAAGATCTCTGCTAAATTCTTTGCCCAAAGCAACATAAATAGATGGTAATCAAAGTCTCCGACTGTGTATTTTGTGTGGACTGAGAGTGAGCATAGAATGAACCTGCAATATAACGCGGTATTTTTAAATACGACGAAATTATCAAGCAAGACTATGTTTTATTATATTATATTAGGTTGAGTCATAAGTTCTTAGTAACACTACTGTCACATCGATTATCTTCGTCCAACCTGATATTAGCCATTGCCCATTATTATCATAGACTCCCCACACAAGACCTCACTAGCTGCCACCATCACCAGCCTATTTCGCAATAACGCGCCGCGGCGCACTTTTCCGAAGTTGGCCTATTTTCGCGCATTTTCCCCTTTTCGGAACATTTTGATTCGCCCTGGCTCGGGCAAAAGAGCTACCTCGAAGGTCTCAACGTTATAGTGTTGCCAGCCAGACGGCCGATAATACTATTTTTTTCTTCGCTCAATTCGCAATATTCGCAGAGTTACAGTGGAAATAGTGGAAAAAATCGAAATTTCTTCTACGTGCAGCTAGGATATTCTGACTCGTCCAGTTGGCGGGTAATAGCAGGAGTATTAAAACTACCACATGTGGATCATTTAAAGAAGTAAAAAATGGAGAAATTCTAGTTGTTCAAAAATAGTCCTGCACGGAAATCCCTGCGGAATTTCATTGGCGGTGTAGTAGACATACCGTAATCTTATTTTTTTCATTTCACGTGTGAGCCGTAATTTAGAGCTTCGTGGTTTTATTTCTGTGTTTACTGCACTCGAATTAGCCGGAAAGTATAAAAAAAACTTTTAAAAATTGCATATAAACGAGCTAGAACGTTTGCGAGTGCTTCAAGTGAATGTTGTAGTTTGTAGTTGAAATTCGTTTTCAAACTACAAACTACAACTTTTTCAATTTTTAACAACTGTATTACAGTTGTTCAAATTTTTTTTTTCATTATTGCGAAATAGGCTGGTGATGGTGGCAGCTAGTGAGGTCTTGTGTGGGGAGCCTATGATAATAATGGGCAATGGCTAATATCAGGTTGGACGAATATAATCGATGTGACAGTAGTGTTACTAAGAACTTATTCCTCAACCTAATACATGGCATTTCAGTGCAGAAAAGACATACTGCAGTTTCAAGAATAAACTTTATCATCATTCTTTCTCTCCGTAGACGTCGTCAATCGCAAATTGATTATTATTCCTGTACAATCTCCCGTGCGGTGAGCCGGCCAATTCAATGCAAGGACTTCAGAGACAGAATGACGCATCTCGAACAATCGAGAGGAATGTGACATCGTGAAATTCACGGCTTATCTCGATTTGACGGCCGCCAAATAGGCCAATCAACTCCTGAGATCTCGGGAGTTGATTGGCCTATTATTGCCGCCCTTGTAAATTACGTGCAAGGAGATATCTGAGTCAGTGCAACTACACTCCAGTTTTTGTAATACCCAAACTTAATATGTTTCCAACCACCCGAAATTTTACCCGATTATTACCCACATTCCTGCCAAGATTGGAGGCTCTATCTTCAAAATGGCTAGATAAAGATTTTTCGGGCCTAATTTCCGGTAGGTGGTCGATGGAGGCGCTCAAGTTGGAGTGTATCACGAGATCAGTCTATCATTATGCGTGAAAATAAAAGTTTATTTCTTTTATTCTTCGACTTTCTTATCTACATTCCGGAACCTTTCAGTTTCCTTCCGTTGAACCATCCGGGATCACGACACTTCCCCTCACACACTTGCGCACGGTACACTTCCTCCCATGACAATTCCGCTCAACGCAATTTCGCGCAGGGGAAATTGTAGATATGAACTTCCGCACAGCCATATTGAAGTAAATGAAGCAACTGTTGCGAAATTGGAGACAGTTTGAATGAGATGTTTCGGTGTTGAGCATGCATTTAACGGATGACACCATTTGAGCACAGACACTTGCATGCAAAGAGAAATAGATACATTTGAGCATAGACGTTTGCTCACATTTCCTAACTCTGTTAGTTTTCATCTTCACGATTTGCAACCAACATGAAAGTTGCTTGTCTCGTCGAAATAATTGTTGGTAGCGAATCATGAAAATGAAGGCTGGAAGAGTTATGGCCAGTTGTACTCGTGTCCTGTGCGCGTGTCTGTGCTCAAATGGTGTTATCCCGTGTCAATAGCAGAGTATTAGCTAGCAGTAGAGTTTATAAACCCGAAATTGTATGCGAGAAAGTGCATTACTCATTCGTCTTATTTCCTCGGAGCTGTTGTCTAACACATGAGCCTGAGATTAGACGAATGAAAAATGAATTTTCTCGCAAAAAATGTTTTCTTGTTTGAACCCCTATTTGGCAGTGCATAGGAAGGTGCATCTTCCCACATCTCAGAAGATCTCGAATGAAGATACCGCCCTGTAGATAGATGAAGTGGGAGATGAGGATGGGGAGAAGTAACTGGATGTACATACAACATTGTGTGTAAGTACTGCTGAATAAGAAATATCTTCGATCGCGTACACCTGTACTTTATCATACCTCTTTATGAAACGCAGTATCGAGAAGTGAACCAATCGTTTATTCACTCAGTGTTTGTTTGCAGTAGTTAGGAAAACGAATTTGTCTTATGGAGATATGGACACGCAGAACAAATATAGATCGATAACATGACCAATACTGCCTCAAACATGAAGGAAATGGAAGACAGGGCGGCATCGAAGATCTTCCAACTACCGATGATAACTCCGGCTACGGCAAAAATTAACAATGTTGACTCTTGGAATGAAAATGATACAACGGCATTGGTGCTACTGTGGTGAAAGAAATATGCGTCTTCAGTTTATATTTAACGATCATGAATAATTAATCACAATCTTTAGGCTATTTGTATGCGCATCTTTCGTCAACAAACCTGCGTATAAGCCTTGAGAATGTTGTCCCCATATTTGATAGTCATAGAAATGACCACTCCTCCAATTGAGATCACCGGACCTCAGGAACCACACCCAAGCATCGAAACCACGGAACATGCCGTTTAAAGGATCACTCGATTTCTTGAACAGACTAAGACTGCTCTTTCTTGTTTTATCGTTTGAGCACTCGAAAAACATGGTCAAAACGAAGAACTGAATTTAAAAATGTATTGAGTGTGATAGCCTTTTCACCTCTTTGGATGTCACTCCAGTCATAATAGAACATGGACACAAGTGAGATGGGCATTCCGAAGAGAGACAGTCTAATGTTCTGCATTCAAATGCCCACGGAACTCAGCTTGAGCAAGCGCTTGCGCATGGGTTAGTGGAGTCACTAAGGTGCGTGTAGAATCCGGAAAACGGAAAATGGATTCGACGATGAAAGTTGGCAGCATGGCTGATAGATGGCCTAAGAAAGTGCTACAATGGTCCCCCCTTGATTCTGCGTATCCATATCGTTCTCCTGGAAACAAATTCGTTTTCCTAACTACCGCAAACAAACCTTGAGTGAATAAACGATTGGTTCACTTCTCGATACTTCCTGCGTTAGTTTTCATAAAGAGTTATGAGTACAGGTGTACTCGATCGGAGATATTTATAAAATTCAGCATTTCTTACACACAATGATGGGTGTAGTCACACTGTAGTGTGAATGTTCTGTCGGCAAGGACAGCAACATCCAGTTTCTTCTCCCCATCCTCAGCTCACACTACAGCCCTCGACTGGGCGATATCTTCATCCGAGATCTTCTGTGATGTAGGAAGATGCATCTTTTTTTATTCTATGCACTGCCAACTGCGCAAGTGTCTGAGGTCGCAAGTGCTCATATGGGCAATCCCTTAAATACATGCCCCGACACCGAAGCGGCTAATTCAAACTGTCTCCAATTTTGCAACAATTGCTTCATTTACTTCAATATGGCTTCCCCTTTGAGCAGATTCAATTTTTTTTCAGATTACACTCAAATGTCCCGATGCTTTACCTCCAGATGCAGACTTATTCGTAGAAAATTTATTGTTTTTGGTCTATTTGGACTGTTATGCCTTGTCATGAAAATGGTGTTGTATGTGACAACACAATCCGGAGTCCAGGATGACGAAAATGTAAGTTTATTCTTGCATGGCATCAATTGCATATTTAATGTGCACATTTCAGATAATATTTACTTCCTACGATGGATACACAGGACCCATCCACGGGCATCGTTTCTCCAAAGAATCCATTCCGTTCCTGCACAAATGGAAAATCACCGATGACAATGAATATCTGGATTCGAAGTTTACGGTAAGTATCATTCATTTTAGGAAATACGCTGTGTTTCTTTGAAAAAAAAATTTTTTTGCAGAACGATGAAGTTGTTTTCGTTCTGCATGCTTCGTCCAATCATTTTGAGGAAGCAAGACTTGCGATAAGGGAAATACGTCGCAATTTAAAGAATAAAATAATTTATTACAACATAGGACTGCTTCCAGAGCAGGTTATCTGTAGGGCATCTGTAGTTTCATTAATGAATATTCAGATTTCTGAACTCTCACTGATCTGCAACCTGGAAATTCGTCATTTTAACTTCTCCGCCTATCCAGCTTATGTCAGGAGGCTCAAAGACTATCGATTCAAGGCCATTTTGACTGCTGTGAGTAAACAAAATAAATGCAAACGAAACAAAATCTCAGGTGCTGTTCGCAGAATTCAAGGCGTATTGGGTTATCGACGCTTCTGTTCGTTTCACAGACGCCATTGCTCTAAATAACTTCTATCAATCGGTTTGTTTTCGCGTGTGCATTCTCATATTCGGAGTATCATTCAGGTTCGAAATCATGAAATTGAACAATTTGTGCTACGGCATCATACCAATCATTCGATATACGCTGCCACAGACCCAGGTTTGAATCTGCGCGATCGTTTTTGTTTTCGTGAAAGTCCGGGGATTTTAGAGAAAGAATAGTGAAGTGTACACACGAATTACATTTCATGATACGTAAAAGAAGACAAGGCACGGAAACTCTGAATATTACGACATTTTCAGACATGTACAAGTTTCTCCCAATGAGAGAACCAGCAGCGAAGGGAAATGAGATGCTGGCAGCCACAGTGATGTTCATTAGACAGAGTCATTTCGCAAGAGAGACAGTGAAATGGTGAGTACATTATCATTTTCATAGGATAGTAACAGCATCTTATCTTAGCAGCCAGGAAAACATAATATCATAATATACGCCAAACATTAAGGTATGCTCTTTGCGCATTAGAAGCAGAGTGCATGGCACCGGAGACATCTGAAATTTCATGCTCATTTATGGATAAATATAAGGATTACGCCGGATGCCATAGGTAACAATTCAATACAAGTCCCAAAAATAGGATAAATTTGCAGATATGACCAAAGTGCCATTAATATTATTATTTACTCTCTGTTGGAAAGAGATGGACGGACGATAGATAGAAATTCGGACCGACCATTCAGCGATTTCTGTAAAATCAGCAAAGTAACCAAAACAAAGTTTCCACTAAGTATTCCTTGTTAGTCTGCATAGTTGAATTCGAAATAAAAAAAATCTTTGCTGTCTCATTGTTTGCATTGTACATGTGACGCCTTTGTTCCCCCCAGCGAAAACGAAAGCATTTTCGCTCATTCGCCTCCGAACTATGATGGCGGATTTCCTTTCTTTCACTTTTCGATATTCGCGTCAGATATGGATGGTTGGTAACACGACACTTCCGCACACAATAGGAAATATACACTTGCGCACAAGTCACTTCCGCACAGTCATTTGCGCACAAATCTCTAACTCTGCCAGTTTTGATTTTCATGAGTCTGTTCCAACAGAAAAGTTTATTATCTCACCGAGACGATCCAGAAACGCTGCATATTATTCAGATTTAAGTTTACCGTGCTCAAGTATCTGAGGGGAAGTGTTGTGATCCCGAATGGTTCAACGGAAAAAAGGTGAAAGGTTCCGGAATGCAGATAAGAAAGTCGAAGAATCAAAAGATAAACTTTTATTTTCACGCTTTATAGTGGTAAGCATTTTCTTTGGCAACAACATGACTTGACAACATAGAATACATATGCGTTAAAGCCCCTTGAGAATATTTACGGCTGCGGCGTGCTGAAAATAAGTTGAAGAATTCCAACTTTCAATCTGTTCACACCTCGCATTGACTCCTGCTGTAGTACTCGTAGATGTTCCTTAGCAGAATGGTCGGTGCACGGTTGAGATGAAGATCTCTGAAACCCATTTACATGATATAATACAAATCAAACTGCATGACTATTGAGCAAATATCAAAGACGCTCTGACAATCATTCATGGGCAGTCGTGATAAATGCACCATCATGTCAGAAATGAGTCGCACCGATTTAAATGCCACCGTTTGCAATTGCGCCGCGATACCTACCTGCAGAGATCACACAACTAGAGACCGCCAAAAGAACAACGAAAGGAACAATGACCGGGTCAAAGGAACAACGAAACATATCATATCGTATTTTGCGCGCACGCAAAGGTGGTAGTTCCTTTGGTTGTTCCTTTCGTTGTTCCTTTGACCGGGCGAAAGGAACGACGTGAAAGGAACGACGACGTTGTTCTTTTCGAACCCCCTCATTTTCATTCGCACCAGAACTAGTTCCCTTGGCGGTCTCTACACACAACCCTTGCCGGTGCTCCGTTAAGTAGTGGGTATTTCTCCATTCAAAATATCTGAAAGTGGTGTACGTTTTATTGAAACCAAAAAATGGCGCACTTTCTATACATCTTCGGGTTCGCAATCAGTTTGTGCAGATACTTTGCCATGTCCGCTGGAGATTTAAAGTCGTCGGCTGCTATGAAAACCGAATCTGGCACGATTCCTTAGAAGTGTTTACGACGAAGGACTACCGGCACGATATTCTGCCTAAAACATTAGCAGTGTTTGCAAATGGCGAAACGAAAGCTATTTTTCTCTCTCTCTTTCAATAAATCTTCACAGTGAAACTCACTTCAATGTCTTCCAAAATTTCTCGGTTACATAATCAGTACATTGTCCGTTTTCGAATGCAAGGTAGAAGTAGTGCTCATCTGAACAACCGAAGCATATGACAGATTAACTTTAGTTGTGAAACTGGCTGTAATAGCAGTCTGATCGGCACAATCCTATGTAAAGTAAAATTCGGAATGCAAATTCGGAACCTACCAAGCAGTTGCTGTTCACAATCTTGAATTGTCAGGAACAGTGGACTGGATACGTTTCTAACACAGAAGTCGCAGTTGCCATAGCAGTCGCCTACCAAAGTTAGAGGAACGGAGGCATTGAGTGCCTAGACTTAGGGAATCAATAGAGTCATTTTAGGCAATTGTTACGCCAATATAAGCTCCCCGCTTGGAGTCTGCGCCGCAATTTGACACGGTGGCGAGGCCGACTTTCTTCTTCTTTGACAGTATTGAGTGCCACTGAACGTTGATTATTTATCAGGATAAAAAAGTTTATTGTGATAGTGTTTTATGGCGCACAATACAGTGAAAAAACCCCAAAACATACCTCATCATTCGCTAGTGGATTTAGGAGAGACGAGTCCTCAATGTGAACTGCCTTTTCGATCCTTCCATAACCATGAAAATAAGTAGCCGTTTTCCTGTAGTCTAGTGTGGCGTTGAAGAAGTCGGGCGAAATCTAAGCGAAAAAATCGGCCTCCTTGTCGCCCTTCAATTGCACAAAGTAATACGTTTTAGGCCTTCAAATCGATACGAATATAGATATATGAAAAATAACCAACTCTCATCGGCCCATCGATCGCTTCGCCTGTGAAGAACGGAGGCTCAAGGTTGAAGGCCACGTTAATTTGGTTGGGATATCGAAAGCGAGGCATATACTTGAAGAGTATTATAGAAACAAAGGTTGGACAGTTTACTGTTTGAAATACGACCAAAAAAAGCAAAAACGCTGTTCTGGCACGACTTTTGTTTGGCAAAAGCCGTAAATTTTTTGCACCAAATTTCACTACTTCCGCTGTAACTCCCTGAATATTGAGAGTTGAGAGAATAAAAGATTGGTGTTTATCCGAAGTTCATTTGGCTACCTTTTGTCTGTTGACACCGTTGAGGTAGCTCAACTGCGAGAGCTAGGACGCACACAAGTAGGGAGGGGTCAAAAGAGCGAGTCGACCAACTTCAGAAGCTGGTGGCTGTGGCAGCTAGCGAGATCTTATGTGAGGAGTCTACGATAATTATGGATATGGGCTATCATCAATAGATAAGGAAATATAGTAGACGAAACAAAAGTGTGACAAAACTTGAGACTCAACCTAATAGAAACCATAGCTGGCAGTGCATAGGATGGTACATCTTCCCACAACATAAAAGATCTCGGATGAAGATTGCGCGCGGTCGAGAGCTGACGCGTGAGCTGAGGATGGAGAGAAGTAACTGGATGTTGCTTTTCTTGCCGACAATAAATTCACACTACACCCATCATTAAAACCACTGCTGAGTTTTAAAATCTTCAATTTAAAAATTTTTGACTGGTCCCACTATTTCCGCTGTAACTCCGCGAATATTGAGAACTGAGCGAGGAGAAAATTCATGGTTATCGGAAGTTCAGCTGGCTATATTTTGCCTGTTGACACCTTCTAGGTAGCTCTGCTCGTTGAGCTAGGACGCAGTAAAGTATTGAAAGAGGGTCGACCAACTTCAAAAAATCGCTCGAGTCGACCAACTTCGAAAAATGCGCTCGAGTCGACCAACTTCGAAAAATCGCACTGAAGCTCCCGTTAAATCCAGTTAGCATTGGAGTTTGCAATAGGACCTTAGATATATCTAGAAACCCCTAATGTCTGTCATCAACTCTGTCCGTGCGGGTGTTCGTGCGTGCGTGCGTGTGTACGTCCCACCAAACTACCCTTCAAACTGGTCCTAGAGCCTCGAACCAAAAACCAATGGACAGTACTCGGCGAAACAAGTTTAACCGTAGCCTTCATTACCGAAACCCAGCCAGCTATATTTCAGCCAAAAACAAGTGTTTAACGCCTTTTAAGTGATTTTTGCGAATTAACGAAATTTACGAAAAAATTTCGTACATTTTCCGTATACGTAAATTTTACGAAAACCCATCTACGAACAACCCTGATGTACATCCAGTTACTTCTTCCCATCCTCAGCTCACGCGTCAGCTCTCAAACGTGCGCAATCTTCATCCGAGATCGTTTGTGATGTGGGAAGATGCACCTTCCTATGCACTGCCAGCTAAGGTTTCTAAAACCGAAATTTTATGCGAGAAAGTTTATTTCTCATTTGTCCAATCTCCGAGGAGCGGTTGTCTCTCTCCTGTTTTAGACAACCGCTCCGAAGAAATAAGACGAATGAGTAATTCACTTTCTCGCATAAATTTATTTGTTTATAAACTCTACTTCTAACTAATACTCTTTTATTGATTTTAATTACGGGATGACACCATTTGCTCGAATGGTATCATCCCACTCGGGGCTAAATGGTCCTTGCTCCTGGTTACGCATTAGATTAGTCTCTGATTCCGGCGGGAAGTGCCATACAAGGGGCGAGAGCTCTGCCCCGGGCTGTTCCACCCTTACTGACTGTCATGTATAGATGTTGCTGTCTATGCTTCAACAAAAAGCTCTTCTTCCTTCCTATTCCTTCCCGTCCCTTTACTCAGCACTGCTAGTTGGTGTGCTTTTCTCTGCGCGTTTCGTTGCACGATTGACCGGCCCAAACGCACATCGCCAAACACGGTTCAAACTATGGTTAGACGACAGTTTACGAATGTGCGCACTATATCGAAAGTTTAAACTGTCAAAATCGACATTTTTTCAGTGTGCAGAAGCCTTTATTTGCATGCACTTTAAGAAAGAAGACACGACAGACATTTCATAACTTTGACCAGCTCATGTCGAGTGGCAAACGAGAAGATTTACAGGTATGTTTGGAACGAACGATAATATTACTATTTTTTGTCGTACTTACTAAAGCACAGCCTATTCTGCTGCGTTAAAGGAGCCACAAAGGGAGATTGTTTTGCATGCACTTTACGGGATCACTTCTCTCCATTCCCATACTCTATCGTTGTCGGAGTATAGCGCTCTGACGACGAGAAAGTGTGGGAATGGAGAGAAGTGATCCCGAAAGTGCATGCAAATATTAGGTTGTTGCATAAGTCTTGTCACATTGGTTCATTAGGTGGTGTTTGCTAGCGAGGAACTCGTTTTAGGTATGGTCACCTATGTCATCATGGAC
>JACMIF010003395.1:0-14742 GCA_014805445.1 Diplogasteroides magnus
CCCGCTCCCCCCTCCCCCCCCCCCCCTCCCCGCAATTGGCAGTATTTTTTCTGTGTGTAGTCAATGACAACTATGTACATGTTGCGTCCACGAATATTGTCTACAGTAGCGTATATATCAAATAGCAGATCATAGTGGATAGAGTGAAGATGGAAGAGGAAGACGCCCCCACTGTTAACCTTCGAGGAGGTGGAGGAGGTGCAGCTTTGCTGAATAAACTACGAGTAATCGTGCTATGAACGAGTAACTCACGTGGGTGCATTTCCTAGTGTTGAAAGAGGAAGTTGGTGTGAAGTGTTTCCAATTTGTGATGGATTCACTTTCGTCTGATATATGATGGGAAAGAAGAAAGATTCCCGATTGAGATCATGAGGATTGACTTCTGAAATGTTTTGTGATCATTTCGTGTTTACTTCTCTGTATACGAATGGAATGGCGGTTTGTGACTCGTTCAATGATGTGATTAGCCGACAACCGAGATCATTGGTCGAATTCTCCTATTGATTCTCTTACCATCAGGTTGACACGATCCCGTGGCTCCAAATATGAAGAATTCCTTGTCAAGATCAATGATCTTTCCTCCACGAGACATGGACAATTGGGGACGAATGGACTGAAAGCACTCATGTTGAGTGAAAGAAAGTGACGAACCAGGATGAATGAACACATAATTCGTCCATCTGCATGGGATGATTCAATATCAGCAAAGATAAGATCCTTTTCCATCTCAAGACTATTCTCATTCCTTCCTTCTCTTCCTTCACTCAC
Organism: Diplogasteroides magnus; assembly: GCA_014805445.1. NCBI lineage: Eukaryota > Metazoa > Nematoda > Chromadorea > Rhabditida > Diplogasteroididae > Diplogasteroides > Diplogasteroides magnus. Next base: position 769 of record JACMIF010003395.1, read on the forward strand.
ATCCTCAATATGCACTCTGTCGTTGCTCTTTCCTACATTATGAGACAGAAATACTTCTGCTGCTTCGATTCCAGACTCGGAAATGACACATTCTGTCACTACATCGTCGCCCTTAATCAATGCATTCCAATTCGATTTTAATTTCGATTTTGATTCCGTTCTCTGTGTCACTGGTACACGGTTTTGTGATTGTACCTATCCAGACATGATTGGTCTTGGCGTGGAGCGGCCAAGTCATTTGGTTTGAGGTATTTAGATAATTGTATCCAATTTGACTAACCATCTGTTTATCATCAGAGAACGCTATCGACATATACTGTAGGGACACGGCGGGTTCGAGTGAAGCAGCGAACATTTCAACCTAAACAGAAATGTTCAATCATTGCCTTCTTTCCTTTGAGTACCTTGAGTTGATTGTCTCCAACTACACTTAGCATGTATCCTTGTGTACAATCTCTCTCTGGATGACATCCATTCGGTCTCATGAAACACACTTTGGAAGTACCACATCCTGTACTGAAATCAACTCACTCAAAAGGACAAATACACTTCCGCTGTTTTCGTCTGCTGGTACATATTGCCTAATTCAAAATAATTTTTTGCCCTTTTTTAATCGATAAGTGATTTCATTGTAAAAAGAATGAACAAGAGAACATTCAGTTTTTGTTTGTCAATTCTCGAATGCAATTAGATGAAGGGAAAGACCACATGAAACGGTTCCAATTGGATTCCTTCCATAGCCAGTTTTGTTCATTGGCACGAAAAGGAACGAAGAGACTTAGTGAAGGGACTTACGTGTTCATGGATAATGGAGTATAGGAAGTACTGAATGAATGAGATGAAGAGATGAGAAGAAGAAGAAGAAGGAGAAGGATGAACATGTTGTATGTGTCGATTGAACTCAAGGAGTTCTTCACAAATGGAAGGTGGGGGTGGAGTAAAGAGAAGAAGAAGAAGAGAACATGTGAGAATAGAGAAGGTCGAGAGAGCGAAAGGACAAGATGATGAGGAGGAAGGGACTGAAGATGGTCAAAACATTACCATTGCTGTTCATTATGTCATTGAGCTGTTGGATCAAAGAGGAAAAGTGTTGAAATGCACATTTATCATAGTAATGCCTATAGAAAATGATCGTTGGATACAATGGAAGACACCCGAATAAGGAGAGAAAGAGACGAACCCGCACTTATTGTACAGGATCCAACCCTTCCCGCCTATGCGTACACACATTTGAGCAAAAGAAGAAGGCAATCACTCGGATTTGACTTTACTCTAAGCTTTGACCTCAAAAAAGAAGAAAAGTAGAGAGACTTTGTACAGGGGAGGAGGCAGTGTACAGAAATTGGCAGTTTGAGCATTGGGCAGTTGAGGTTGGGAGATAAAGGAAAGGCCCAAAATGGCAGGATGAAGACAGGACTGAGGGGAATTGCACTTTTAGTGACCAAGACGAAGTTCCATTGGAAGATGATGGGCAGATTCTTCTGATCGAGAGGAACTGGATCGAATGACATGAGGTTCTGGAGTAAAGACCTGAATGGAATGGAATGAGGAGGAGGAAAAGGAGGATGATCCTACCTGTGAATGAGTTGGACTCGTTCCATTCTTTGACTTTTCAGACTCAGAATTCGTTCTTCTCAACTTCTTCTTTCTCATGATTGTAGTGAAGATTGGACCCTAAAATGGGAATCAGTCTTTCTTTCTATTGATCGTTTTGACTGACATTATCATCAGAATAAGCTCCACTTGATGAAGAAGGAGCCTCTCCCCCCATTCCTCCCTTTACTGATCCATGTATACTACTAGTAGGAGATGTTGCCCTTCTAGTAGAGGGAGGAGAGTCTGCTGTATAGAGAGAATGACTACATGTACTTTCAGGACTCCTCTCACCCTTCTCGAACAAATGAACAGGTGGATGTTCAAAGTCCCGTTTGAACTCCACAACAACAGGTTCATAGGATAGAAGAATGTAGATCTTTGGGAAGAAAAGGAAGGCGAGGAGAATTGAACCACATGAGAGAAGAGAAATGACAACTGTTGTGTCCTGTATAAAGTGTTTAGAAGGATGATCAAGTGAAGGGATAACCTTGATTTGGAATGGAACAAGGAAGTAGCTCACTCCCCATACCAACCACGCAATGGCACATGCTACGGAAGCAAAGAAGAGCCATTTGGTCTCCTGAAGGGAAGTGTGTCTCAAGTGGATAATGGGGAGTACGGTACCTTGTAATTCCTCTTGATGTTCCTATTTCGTCCATTGAGGAAAAGGGCAAGAGCGAGTAGAATGACAACGTACCTGAGAGTAGAGATGCCAATGAACATCTTCTTCTGTTTGACTCACATATTTGCCAGTGCAAATTCTTCTCTTCCCAATGTGCAAATCATTTGATTGGATGATGTGAGAGTGGCCATAAATGGCTCTGCGAACCATCGAACACTCAGGGCAATCTGCACTCCAACTATGAAGAATAACAACAACCAATAGTTCCAGAAGGATATATGGATGGCATTCCCGAATCCTGAACAATCCATTCTCCCCCTTCTTCATTCAATCACTTACCCAATGTCTCAGCATTCCTCAGTTGAGTTGCCTTTGCAATCATAACACCGAAACAGACAGCATAGGCCAGTCCATGAATGGTTGCACGGAGACGACATACAAGGTCAGTTGGATCGAAGACAAAGAAATAGGCAGTGAAGTAGAGGAGAATGATTCCTATGAGGAGAGTGATTCCAAGGGATTGATTCCCTTTGACTACTCTCTGGTAGATCTTGATTAGAATGAGAAGAAGGACAGAAAGGGCACAGACAAGAAGGAATGTGATGACCTGAAGGGAGAAATGAGGAGAGAATGAATGAGGAGACTGACCAGAAGGAGAACAAGATTGTGTGGATATCTCCTCCATGTTCCTGATGTCAGATGTTCCATCACTGAATTGTATCCAACCAATTCTCCTCCAACAGGCTGTCTCTTGATGTACGATCCAGAATTGAGTTCAGAAGACTCTGCAGAAAGGACAAAGGAGTCGAGAGGTCTCTGAATGAACTCGTTCCCTCCAGAAGAAAAGAGTCTTCAACCTGGAAGAAGTCCCTCTCCAGGAAGCATTTGCACAATGGAGGAGTGCAATGAGAAATGATCTGTCCAGGAGCAAATGAACGATACAACTGAAAGAAACAGAGACTATTGGATACATGAACCTTCTTCCACTCACTTTGTTCATCTTCAATCCAGTTGATTCACTCCAGTTTCCAATAAGAACGAATTCTCCTTCTCCATTCTCTCCATTGACCATCTCGTAGATTTCCATTTCATCCTCTGCCTTTGCCTTTGACAGAGTCTCTGCAACGATGGCTCGTCCCTTGGCGTAGAAGTCTGGACAGAGGCCAATCTGGAAGAGTTCTACATGATGATTGTGTGAGGAAGGAGGAGTGACCTGTTGAGGACAGAGTTTCCTGTACACAGCATCCAATGAGAATAGAAGTCTCTCCACTCCTCGTGCAAGATATCCAGCACGGGTCATTCTACCTGAAGAAGAGAGAGAGAGACTGAAGAGTGGATGAAGTATATTCTCACCAAGAGATCTCATCTCCAGTAGTTCATCTCCACTGCACATTCTTCCATATGTGAACTTGCTTGACTGTGAGAGTGCACACTGATGTTTGTACTCCATATAGGACCAGAACCAGAGTTCAGGAAGGGAAAGAGGAGTAGTGGATGCTGCCCATTCACGGAAGTCTTCATAGACAATGTCCTGATGAATGATAGTTATTGATTGATTCGAGGGGAAAGGAGACCTTTGGTTGTACAGAGAGTGTTCCAGGGAATGATTTGTTTGTGTGAAGGAAGAAGTCATGGGCATCTCCCATTAGAACATGAACTGGTGCATGTGAAGACTCCAGGAATGAGGAAGAAAGACGAGGAGGAGCGAATAGAAGAGTGACATTAGTGGATGTTCCTGTTGGATGATCTGTTCCTTGACTAAGGGACAACACTTCTGCAATACACACTCCACTCTCATGGGCGAGTCTTTCGAAGTGACCGAACATTGACAGAGACTCTGCATCCTGAAAGGGAATGAGGACATTAAGGAGGAATCAGAAGGAGACACTCACATTCTCAGCCAGAGCAACACTGACAAAACTCCATTTCTCCCTTGCAAGAAGTCTCAGAAGGGCTGTCACTTGAGTACGGGCAGTTGGGAATGCAGAGAAGGAATGACGAAGTTGTTCACTCAAAGGAAAGAGATTGAGATGTATACTCATTCATTGTACCTGTCAAGAGAGACAAATGCCGTGTTAGCATCTCCAGAAGAGAAGAATCCACGTAGAGATTGTCCAGATTGTGGTTTGAGAGAGGATACATATCCGAATACTGATCCAGGTACAACTGTGATATTCCTTCCCGCCTGGGGGAATCGGAAACATTGACTCTCAGCACGCACAACTGTCTCCACTGCCTGTTTGCCACTGAAGAATGATTGTGATATCTCCTCTCATTTCTCTTTCACCTGCTGCATGTATCCACCAGAAGTGCCCCCAATTCAAGGTTTTGTAGTACAGATAGCTGAGGGAATCGTTGTTTGAAGGTCCACACCTTAACTTCCGTAATAACAAGTACAATCCGGTATTGTCCTCACAGTGTGCACAAAGGCCATTGGAAGAGAGATATCCGTGTTTTGTTGAGAGGAACAGGCGAGTCCCTCGTGGAGATCGAAGAGGGCAACGACATACAGAGGATAGTGTTGGGGGACTGAGAGGAAATGACGCTGAAGGAAAGAGGAGGGATTACAGTAACCACAGGAGACACTCACTGCCCCATTGACTGGAACTACAGTATGACATTGTCCACAGAAGGGACGGAATGGGGCACAGATCGAACGGAGACGAGCATCTATAGAGAATTAGTCACTCTTTGTATACAATGAGATGGTCTGACCAGCCGGTCTCATTGGAGATGCCACAACTTCTGGATTCTTTGCTGTTCTGTACTCGAGGACCTTGTAGACATTCTTATTGACTGCAGATATCCTGAGTGCCTCAACAGGCATTCCTTCAGCAAGAATAACTCCATCCCTTGAACGATAGAATCGAAGTCTCTGACCCTGAAGAAAGAAGCTTAGTCTACTTCTTTGGGCAGTTTGAACCAGAAGCTCCGATGGATCGGAAAGGCCAAAAACGAAATCAAGGTTGAGGAGTTCATCCATTATGAGCTCAGTACATTCTGAGGTCGCGTGTTGACTGTAAGTACTCCTTTTGTTCTCTTTTCTCCTCTTGTACAATAGTCTGTGGGTGGTCTCACTCACCACAATTCCATCTTCTTCTCATTTGCTCCTATTGACTTTCCAACTGCAGCAAAGGCATATGTCATTCGGATCACGGCCTCAGAGGTTCGTGCCTGAAGGGATCGTTGTTGTGTCTATTCTGGTTTGGTGAGTGAATGACCTGTGAATATCGTGACAGAAGATGGTCACGATCCATGGCACACTCTTCTCCTTGACATGAATAGACCTGAATGAATGGGTTGAGAGAAGGACAAAGGCCATCAATCGATTGCCTGTTCAACATAAGTAGTCAACAGGGCATAGCTCTTGTAGTTGTTCTTCAACACACGAAGGAAATAATCACGGAACTGGGGAAGTTCAGTGAAACGAGGCTGTACTGTGATGTACTGAATAGAAGAAGTCATTCCCTATACTCATTATCTTCTCACCTCCAGAAGGGCCGTATCAGGAAGGATCTCTGCTTGTTCTTCTGCACTCAAGGCCTCTCCCTCGACAGGAAGGGAGATCCACAACTTGTCTATTCTATTGATCTCGTCTTTGGCAATGATATCCCATAACTGAAGAGGAGGAGATGGAATGAGGAAAGGGAAGGGGAGGACTGACTGTTGTCTTGTTCAGAAGAGACACTATAATTGTACTGTCACTGTCATTGAGGGCACGAGAAAGAAGAGGATGATCAGTGGGAAGGATCTGAAGAGAATGAGGAATGAGGGGAAGAGGGAATGGATACCTCAGCCACATGAATGTCTGCTTCCATCAATTGAGAAGTGACTTTAGCTGTTATTGAGGGATGATTTCTGTCCTCTACGATAGCCACGAGATTGGAACGAAGAGAGGAAAGAACACGAATGAGAGCATCGATGAAGACATCCACTGTTGGAGTTGTGACTACGAGATTTGGAACATCCATTGACTGAAGAAGAGGAATGAGGAAGGAATGAGAAGAGTAGAGATACCTGCATGGCTGCTGCAGCTTGAGGGGAATATGCAGTAACTGGGATATCAGAGACTGACAGAATTGAACCAAGTGAAACAGAAGAAGGAATGTCCTTAGGGGAAATCACTCCTGTATCATGATTGTGTTAATGAGAATAGGGAAGAACTGACCGAGGAGTTTGGGTCCAGTGTTCGTTGTTCTGCATTCAGCCGGTTCGTGATATCCAACAGAATCAAGGAATCGAAGGGACTGAGAAAGGGCCTCACGGGAACGGGAACAAGTATCACCCGCATATAGACCTGCACAACGAACAACATCATCATGTACAAACAAGTAAATGAGAAGGAAAGAACAGGATAAGATAGAGATCTGACCAAGTTTGGCATCATGATTGACAGGATTCTGATTCCAATGAGTGAGAGCCCATTGAATGGCAACGATTTCCTCTACAACATCAGGTCGAAGAGTGAGACAATCCTTCTCGTGAAGAGGAAAGGAACCTCCTATTTGGAACTGAAGAAGACAATGAAGAATGAAAGGGAAGAGGAACTCACTTTGTTGTTCTCAGGAAGAACCTTGAATGGATCATAAACAGAACATAGATCAGGAGTCTTCTGAGATGATTGTCTGATAAGAGATAAGAGGAAGAGACTGAGGAGACTCTTCCTCAATACAAACATCCACTCTTTGCACTCACGCATTCTATCGCATCCTGAAGGAATTCCCTTGTACAGAAGGAATCATTGTCATTCAATGTGTAAACAATCGCTATGCGCATCACAGAAAACAAGAAACAACGGGAAGGAAAAGAAGATGGACAGGGATAGGGATAAGGAGACAAGAAAGGAGGAAGGATGAGATGAATAGGATGAAGCCATGAACGGATTGGCAGGTGAAAGGGAAAGGAATAAGGGGGAAGAGTAGTTACAGAATGGAATGGAATGAGAGTGAAGATTACTCGACAGATAGAAAGAGACGGGAAGGAAGATGCTTATTCATACACGGAAACAACTACTGGAGAGTCCGTAAACATTGGATAGTTCATCCTTGAAAGGGAAGGTTACAGGGATATGAGGATGAGAGATGGAAGCTAATGAATACGTTGGATAGTCGGGAGAGGACGACAGAAGAGACTGGATTGTAGGAAGAGACTTCAGTGCAATGAATACACTCATTGATCAATGAATGATCATTGATTGACTGAATGGAACAAAAAACCTTGAAAGGAAGGAAGTGTGCAGACATTGAATGAGATAGGATCACTATCCATTCAGAAGTAGACCCACATTGCACTATTCATAAAAGGAACGCGACACTTTTAGTAGAAGAAGGACAACGAAATGGAATTGACCCGGTCAATGAGGAGATGAAGAAAGATGAAAGAGAAAGGAGAAAACGGAAAGGGACGAAGACATGTGAGCATACCGTTACATATGGGAAGGATAATGGAGGAGAAGCAGGAATGGAAAGGGGAAAGGGTCACACTTCATGTGAACTCACAGTGGAACTGCCTACAACACAATCATTACCTGTACGAAGAATAATAAGAAGTTTGCGAGATCAATGAGAGAAGAAGGTGAAAGAACGAGTTGAAGAGGAAGAGAGTAAAAGATTGAATGGATAAGAGTCATTATTCTTTTCCCCTTCTGTCTTCTGTCAAAGAACGTGTTGTGGTGGTTCGCATACTTCTTATGGGAGAGTTCACAATGGAGTGGCACACGAGAGTGGTGAAAGGTGATATTACATCATTGATCCAATACAAAAACAACTTTCGTCGATATTTTGGGGATCTCGCGAGATCCAAATTCTTGCGGGAATGGAATGGAGAAGCGAAGAAGAGAATAATTGGGTCATACGATGCAAAGAGAAAAAGAGACGACTTGGATGAAGAGAAACGGTTGAGAAGAACAGTTTGAAGTTGATGGAAAGAGACTCAAACCAAGAGCATCAAAGAGACAAATCAAGCGTTCATCTGTAGTTTCTAGTGAAGGAATGAGCTCTGGTGGTGGAAGGCAAAGATTCCTTAGCGGTCAGAAGAGGCGAGAAATGGAGGAAGAAGTGGACAAGGAACGATTTGTTTGATTATCAGAAGGACAAGCTGGCCATTGGGACAATCTGGTGTGTCAATGGAAGGAACCAGTCAGGAATGATGATCAATGAAGAGGAGGGAGAGGAGGAGTACTACATGGTTCCATTCAGAAGAAGGTACACACAAACGTCTTCCAATGTCAATGGAGAGGTGTTCACACAGTGCTGAAATGACCATTCGAGTGCAGACAAAGAAAGGAAAGGAAGAAGAGGGGAAAGAAAATGAGAAGAGTAATGAAGTGAATGGCAATACAGGTAGGAGATGGATGAAATCCATTCACTCATCTCTACTCTTCATTCCAAGTCCAGAACCTGTGCAAGTTGATGAGAGAATAGACCGGTCAGAGTCTGCCAAGGTTGAGACAAAAGAAGAAGATGTTATGAGTAGTAGAGAGAGAGTATCTACCCCTTCGACCTCCATCCCAATTGACTCGCAAAGGATGAATCCCTCTCTAATCTGCACACAACCATCGCTTCTTCTTTCTGGTCACTCTCGGTCAACACTCAAAAGCTCCCCTCTCTGACTAAGTCCTTTAGAAACTTCTCCCCTACAACCACAGGTCACTCTCTATGGTTGCCAATCATAAGAGTTAAGTGTGATAATGCCCTTGGGGGGCAAGTTGTCTCCTCCCCCCAACAACTATCAAGGCAAGCATAGAAAAGGATAGCAATTGGGGGGAAACAATCGGCTGCAACTTTCCTTTTCACTCCCCATCCTTCCTTGATTGAAAGCGTTCATTATGTGGAAGGAAGAGATGATTGGGGGATGAAGAAGGGATAAGTTGTCATAGGGAATGGATAGTAACTGGGAGTTGGCTGCCATACAGAATGGAAACATGTTTAGAGACGGGTCAGTCAACTCGTTTGACACTCTTCTCACATTGATCTTCTCTCTTTTGAGGTTGTTTATTGACTGCGAAGGGAAGAGTTTCTAATGTGATTACGTTTCAGTGGAATGGACATGGAAGGAAAACGATGAAGCACTTCTGAATCTGTTTGCTGTAGCCATTGAGATGAGAGGAAGGAAGGATGGACACGCAGAACAAGAAGGGAATCAGGAGAGGATACGAATCATGGACAGAACATAGTCGATGATCAACAATAGAGAATAATGATAAACACAAGCACTAACATATTTATACCTACTTCGGAGAAAATATTTATAATGATCAACATTTACAAGGCTAGCAATTTGTTTTTAAAAAAAACAAAATGCTAGCCTTTTATTAATTTAATAGTCATTCATTGCTTGAATTTCTTTTATTGTCTATGTTTTGTTGGCTTTCATTTTTTAATCGCTCGATCAAAAAATCACTGCCTCCAATTTGTCCAAAGTGCACAGTCAAAAACGCACATTGCATGCACCGACCAAATGATCGTCTCACTTGTCTGTACTTTGCACATCATTTGCATGTCCTGTATGCCTCGTTCTTGTCTCATTCTTCCCCCATTTCATCCTCATTCCCTCTCCCCGCCCTCCTTCCAGACGGTCACCCCTTCTCCACCTCCTTCATGCCGCCCAAAATCTCGAAAGTGAAGAGACAAGGGGGACCAAGAGACGAAGTTTGAATCATTTCTATCAGTCAATGACTCCCGTTCATTCAGGCTCGATCTGCTCGTAACTTCAGCCATTCCAAGGCAAAGAAGAAAGGGGTACGAGGAAGGATCAGACTACAGAGTACAAACTACAACATTCAGAAGCTAAAAGGAAGATTGTCTGCCGGATCGCACATTCAAACGAAAAATCACAGTTATGTGATACAAGATGTGATTGGGGCAGGGGGATTTGGGGAAGTCTACAAGGTATACTGTAGCCATGACATGAGATACCGTAACCCCCACTCAGGTGATGGCCGATGAGGACGAGAAGAAACTATTCGCAATCAAGATCGAGTTCTCTGACACGGGGAGGGGTCAGGACAGACTCAAGGTTCGAACTACAAACTGCAGAATAGATGTAGTTTGATTTCTTCAGCTTGAGATGAACATCTTCAACGAAGTTGCAGAGGCGAAAGAGTCCAAGAAGATACATTTCCTGGAGCTCTTCGATCGGGGTAAACAATGGCTACCGTAGCCCTGGAGTTGGGTCATTCTCCAGGTCATACGGACAGATTCCGCTTCGTCGTCATCACTCTCGTTGGCCAATCACTGGAAGGACTACGCAAGGAGGTACTCCGAACAGACTACTCGTATGTGACCCAGCTGACGACCCCCACACAGACTACCGTACTACTCAGGCTGCCTACAGTACTGCAGATCGCCCTACAGACTCTCCAGTCGATATGGGACCTGCACGACCGAGGATACCTGCACAGGTGTGTTACCGTAACCATTCAGGTTCAACCATTGATTCTCAGGGACATTAAGCCCCATAACTTCGCAATTGGCCTCGGACCGACAGAGAGTACCGTGTACATGTTGGACTTTGGCATCTGCAGACGGTACATGGACATCAACAACAGGATGATCAAGTGAGGGATACTGTAGGATTGGAGTGATTGCAGACTGATTGAGGATTCCACGGATAGCAGTCAAGTTCATTGGTACCCTCACATTCGCATCAAGACGAGCACACAGAGAAGAGGACCAGGGAAGGGCCGACGACCTGGAGCAATGGCTCTACATGATTTACGATGTGAGTATTGATACCAAGTGGCGAGATGGCCGGGCGGTCCAAGGCGCTGGTTTAAGGCGCCAGTCTCTTCGGAGGCGTGGGTTCGAATCCCACTCTCGTCAGTATTATTTTGCAGCTCTTCTGCAAGGAGAATCTGGGCTGGAGGCACATGCGGGACCAGCACAAAATCTACACGATGAAGCTGGATTTCTTCTCCTCCCCACGTAAGGAGATGTTATCATAGTCTAATTCTTCAAATGTTCAGTATTGTCTTCCTCTGTCCCTTCCGATTTCATTCGCATTACTCATTACATCGGCGGATTGAAGGTGTGCAATCTGGACCGCGACGCGTGGCCAGACGCGCTGCGGTCAAAGCTCCAGAAGTCAGTAGTATCGTTTCAGTACAGCGACGAACCCGACTACCCGTTCATTCGGAAGATCATCAACATGACTGCGGATTCGAAGAAGGTATACGGTAGATACAGATTCCCAAAAATAAAATGTACTAAGATTGACCTGAAGACCACGCCATTGGATTGGGTGACCCCAGCAGAAGAGAAAAAGGAGGAGCAATCAGAAATGGTCAGTTTGGATACGGTCAATACCGTAACCGAACAATCGTTGCAGGAGAACAAGTCGACCATGTCGGTGATGCCTCAAAAGGAAGGAGCGTCCAAGGAAAAGAAAGGATCGAAAGGATCCAAGGATGAGTCGCGGACGAAAGACAGCTCGGATCCAGAAGGGTACCGTAGTCTTACTTCAGAAGATACTGTAGAGAGGATATTGTAGTCGTACTGTAGAATGACTACGTGGAAATGGAATGTTTGCATTTCAGGGACAAGAACACTCAGTCGAAGGGCAGTCCCTGCGAGAAGGTGGACATCAAGAGACGTGCGCCCTTAACAATGACTCATACAGGACTCCGACCGCAACGCTTCCATTCACGCGTTGCGGTCGGGGATCAGTTGCAAACCGAAGTCCGAGGATATTTGCGCCTTGACTGCGTTTCAAATCAAAATGTTTGACCAAACATGCACAAATGTCCTCTCGCCCGTATTGCCTTCTCTTGAATACCGTAACCATTTTAGGACAAAGAGGCAGTCGTCCATCATGAAGGAGTGAGAAGAAAGAAGAAAGAAGGACTGTGGGCGTGAGAAAAGACACTCAATGGACCCCCTTCCCTTTCCCTTCCCTTTCCCTTCCCTTCTCTGTCCGTCCCTTCCCCTAAACTCATGTCCGAACGCAGAGAAAACACGGATAAAACGGAGAAATTGTCCTTATTAATGTGCGTACAGACACATTTGAACAGAGTTTTGGACATGGGCCAGTGACTAATGCAAACACAGTAGGAACGAAGGATTCTGAACGAGATGCGAATACCTCCTGAGTCCAGTTCTGGAAAACTCCTGAAGAATCATCCTTATTTGCTGAAAAGTCTTCATTGTCTACACGATGTCCAGGAGCCGCCAGGATGACAGCAGCTTCGGATTCTCTCCTGATCTCTCTTCTTCCCGTGAGCACCATGATGCTGTCTTAGAGAATGAGCTAAACGGAGATGAATGGGCGATAGAAGTTGAATCACCTGAAAGATGAAAGTAGTGAGGACTGAAAGTGAGTTTCCGATAGAGAATAGTTGAATGTCGAGCGATCCTTCAATGGCAGAAATTGCAAATGCGCACGCCTTAGTACACAAGTCAGCTATTTTGCAAAAAAAAAGAAATTAGACACATTGATGATTGTTGTGATGCTCTCGCGATCTTTTCTCCTTCTTTATCCTGATTCATGTTTTCATGAGAATGTAAGACGTGTATGAATATTCAATATAATCACTGAGGCTCAAATGTCGTCATTTCCTTGATTGATGCATTATCCTGGACGATTTCTTCTGCTGCCATCCATTGACCATCAGATACGTCTACTCCAATGGCAAGAACAAGAAAGGGAGAAAGTCAAACAGGACAAATCATTTATGCAGTTCTTTCAAAATTCATCGGTCGACTCCAAGATGATCGCAATTTCCTTTATCGATTGACACCCAAGTATTCATTGTTTGGGCAATATTTAGAGTAGTTATTAGTGCATGTGAGTATCGATTGAGAAGAGAAAATCATCGAGTCCATGCCACCATTTGATCTAGCAATGCACATCTATTCGTCAGAATAGTCACTTTGACGTTATCCGTGAGTGTTTTGAATTTGTCAGACGCTTCTTATCGCTCAGGAATACGGTCATTTCTTCCTGTAACATAGATACTTGGCCAGTCATGTAGTGTTAGATGTAGTCTCACCATTGTACACGGAAGATTGAATTCCATTTCAAGTTCCATCTTCTCAACGTCAGTCATCAACTGAAAATGCTTCGTCTTTAAGAGAATGTTCATAGCACTCACTTCAGTTTTAGCGATGAATTCGTCACATTGACGTCGAACTTCAGTGATGTCCAATTGATCTGCCAACTTGAGCAGTCCCTCGACACTGTCTTTGGATAGCTTCCTTTTCTCCGGTATATCATCTAGAAAAAACTGGTAAGGGGAATGGACATGTTTGTAAACCTTGAGAAGAAGAACGAAGTCTCTGTAGTCGACTTCCTTGAGTTCATAGTCGAAGTCTTCTTCTCCTTCCTCATTCTTACGACGATTACCGAAGTTTCCGTAGAAATGAGTGTCGAAGAAGGAAGGGAGAATGGACAGCGAGAATTTCCTTAAGTAAAATTTTGGCTGCGTGAATGTTGGTGAACTGTTATTTACAACTCTTCAAAGACTATCCCTAAGAGCTTACCGACGAGACAGCAAAAATTTCTTCACTATAAAGAACTAGCAGACTGCAAAATGCAATCCACGATACAAGATAAACGGCAAGAACAGATGCTTTAAAAATCTGAAGTTCCCGCAGAAAGTGAAAGTTTCAAGACGTATGGAGTCTTTCCTTCTATTAGGTTGTAAAGAAAGTCTTTCACACTTTTTTGAAATCTATCTATCTTTATTAAGAACAGCTGCGCAGTTTCAAAGTGTGTAGTTATGAATAGTAGGCAGGCATGCCATTCTGATATTAATTCTG